>PVHP010008987.1:0-51617 GCA_004024765.1 Zapus hudsonius
TATTTATTTTATTTATTCATTTTCAAGCAGAGAGATACAGAGAGAGAGAGAGAGAGAGAGAGAGAGAGAGAGAGAGAGAGAGAAAGCGCACCATGGCCACCACCTTGTGGGTGTGGCTTATGTGGGACCTGGGGAATTGAACCCATGGCCTTAGGCACTAGAGGCAAGTGCCTTAACCGCTGAGCCATCTCTCCAGCCCATAAACTAGTTCTTAACTGAAGAAACATATCATATTTCTTTCCTATCCTGATCTCATGTCAAATTTTATAAGCAGATATATATGCATATATTTATTTAAAATGCATATGTGGAAGAAAATTTTCACTTATCTTACAAGATTACTTAGTCAAAACTAGCATAAATGTATTTTCCCCATAATGGACCCTTACCATTAGCCCACTTCTCACACATTTAGAGGTCTCATATTCAACTGGGCCTTACACTTATTTCTCACCATTACTTTGAAACCTAGAAAGCTCATGATGAAAATGCTTTGAATAGGACAAACCCTCCAGAAAATATCAAGCCCTAATACTTGATATTCTCATATTTTTCAGATTTCTCATATTATTCAGCTCATTGCCTGTAATTTTCACCATTATATCTTAGTGTTTCACACATGCTGAGCATAAAATGAGTTATAAACATTATTTCAACAAATTGTGCAGGAACAAAAATATTTCTAAAATATGCTGCTGAGCCTATGAATACACTAGATACAATCTTTTTCATAAGTATCTTCTATAAATACTTTTCCTGATATTTTCATAAATTATATAATAAAAAGCACTTAGTCAATATAGATAATATTCATTCAGTAGAATAAAACATAATCATGGAAATTGCAAACACCAGGTGTATGTCAAATGAGACTGTCAATTTAACATATAAACATGTATATTATATATGTACTTTTTAAACATAGGATCACTGCTGCTACATAGCCTAATATTCACATAAGTATACATTTAAAGCATCACTTAAGGTAGCAAATAAACCCATCATAAAATTATTTTCTGGAGCTGGAGAGATGGCTTAGTAGTTAAGGATCTTGCAGGCAAACCCTAAGAACCTGGGTTTGATTCCCCAGTGCCCACATAAAAGTTAGATGCACAGAGTGGCACAGGTATCTGGAGTTTGTAGTGGCTGAAGGTCCTGGTATGCCCATTCTCTCTCTCTCTCTCTCTCTCTCTCTCTGAATGCCTGTAACTTTCTCTCTATCTCTCAAATAAAATAAAAATTTTTTTCTGATATTTGCACAAATAGCTTTATCAAAATTTACATAATGACTGATCTTTTTTTTTACTGCTTATGAACTTTGATATAAGGACAAATATTCATCATAAATGTACTTACCCAAATATTTCAATAGAATAAAAGTCAGGATGAATGATTGCTAATTTCAAGTTACACCCATTATTAGAGCCTGTGATTCCAAGTTACCAAATGGACTTTGAAAAGTTTATGCTTTTACCAAGAGTTAGAGGTTTTCAAAAAAGTAACTGTCTAGCTGAATTCTTGGCTATAACATTTGCTGAAGAGTCACATAATGTGTAATATAACTAAGAATTGATGCTGTGAGAAAATACCTTGTTTTTGAGGGTAAATTTTAGTCTGGAGAGATCTGAATCCACAGTATGGTAGCTCATGTTTGAACATGGATGTAAGAACACCATCAAGTTCTTCAAGGTCATTCTTCTTTCAAATTAAAAGAAAAAAATTTTAGTTAGCTTAACCTTATTATCATTATGGTACAACTTTATTAGCTAGAGTAAATACTGGTTAATCTTTAGTAATAATGGAAAATTTATGAAAAATAATCCAAAACATTAAAAATTTGACTGAATACCAATTATTACAATAATGCAATTATTGATGTAAGAAATAAAGTCACTGTTTTTGGATGTGTAATCAAAAACAATGGTATAACAATTATATAAGTAAATAACTGTTTTGTATGCATATATATAATTATATACTTGCAAATTTTGAAAGAGCATTATTGATACGAGACATAGTGAAGGGAAAAATGAAGAAAAACAAGAATTTTTAAGCAAGGATTTTATCTCTACTTCTGCTAGCAAAATATACTGACAGGCATATGGTTTGCTGTGGCTACCAATCTCCTGGTTCCCCTACCCTGCATTAACAGGAACTTCTTTCTGTCTGTCTCAGATAGGGACTAGTAGCTTTTTTTAAATCCTTTCCAAAAGAAACACTATAAAAGTGTCTCATTTCTGAGTCAACAAACTTGCTTTCTTTGATGAAACTCACAACCTAAAGTATAAAAACTGTAAGAGGTTTTTTTCAGCTTGATGTACAGGATTTGGACTTGAGTCCTCTGAACCAGGCTGTAGCCTGACCAAAACCTGCTTCCCTGGCCATTTCCGGTGTCTTGTGCTAACTGTCCTTTAACATTGCAACAGGTGAAAGAACAATACTGACTTTTTTTCTCAAGAATAAATCCTAATAAAATGTATGTTGCATTTTAATAAGACATAAAAAAGTGATGTTTTGTCATTAACTTAAGATTCATAAGTGGGAAGGCCTGTTTCTGTCATGTTAGATAAACAAAGGAGAACGTCCTCTCGGCCATTTTGCTCCCTTCTGACAAAGAGTGATGATGCAACTTTTGCATTTTGTGTCAAGGTCATGTGAAATATCTATCACGTTCTTATTATAAATTGGGGAGTCAGTGAAGGAAAGTTAAAAAATGAGTTTCTGTACTTCACTAAAATGGGTGAAATAATGACACAGATAGGCTCCAGTTGTGTATATATAATACCATACTAGAGGCACCTCTAAAAAACATGGAGATACCTTTGGAGTGTCAAAGAAAACAGAGCTCTGTAAAATGTTTAAGAAACATACCATGTGACAAGAGAAAATGGAGAAATTAATAGAGAGGGAAAAATTAAAACAGTACCCACAACTCTACCATATTATTTATTACATTAAATATAAATGGTATGAATACACAAGCAAAAAGTCAAAGACTAGTATAGTAGATTAAAAAGGCATCAAAATACATGCTAACTTTAAGAAAGTCACTTCAAATAGGACAAGCAAGAGGGTTGAAGACAAGATACATATGTATATACATATATATTTCAAATATTATAAAAGGAATTAAGAGTGGAAATATTAATTTGATCTATGAAGACAGAGAAAATTATAGGATACTGATCAGAAGATTATGATGAAAATGTCAACTCACAAAGAAGATATAGTAATCCTAAACAAGCATGCACCAAAAAGCAAAGTTACAATATCTGTGAAACAAAAGCTGACAGAACTGAAAGAAAACATATCAAATACACTATGATATCTAGATACCTTGGTACTCCTCAGTCATCAATTGATAGAATTGACTAAAAATCAGCAAGAATTTGGAAAAACTTCTTCAGGCCATAATCTAACGTACCAGTATTTCATGCGCATGCTCAGACCACCACATTCAACAACAGAAGATTTAAGGGCCCATGAGACTTATATCACACTTACAGAAAGAGAGACTATATTCTATGACATAAAACTAGTTTCAAGTGATTTAAAAGGATAAAATTAGTCATGATATGTTTTTTCAATGCATGTACTCTACTAGAAATTTCATAACATAACCCATTTCTAAAGCAATACTTGAATAAAAAGAAACCTGAAGGGAAATAAAAATGCATTAAAATTAATTAAATTATGACATAGCAAAATCAAGTAAATTAAACGTATGAAAGCAATAGAGATGAAAATGGCTGAATTAGGAAAATATACTATTTGACATAACCCAGGCTCAGACAGAAAAAAAAGACATATGTCTCTCATATGTGGATCCTAGCTTCCAGTGTAGGTAAGGTGGAGTAACAGTCAGTAGAGGCCAGAGAAGCTAAAACTGCACCATTAGAGGAGGGGAAAGTGAGGAGGGCTTAACTGGAGGGGGTTGCAGAGTGGGACTGAAAAGTTTAAGTGGATGAAGGTGAGGGTGAGGGTGGGGAGGGCGGGAAAAGATGAGGATTAACCAAAACTAAAGAGGTGTGAAAAGTCATATAGAAACCTAGTTTCTTGATAGATAATTTAAAAGTATAATTTACAAAACGTGAGTTTGACCAGAAGTGCTCTGCATGGGTGGATAATACTGTTCTCAGAAGCCAAAGGTTGCTATAGGAAAACCCTAGTGCAAGAAATGGAATGCCTCCCAGTGATTTGTTGGCTAGGGAGACACCAGAGGCTCCAAAAGCAACATTAGCACTGTCAATGCAGTTGGTGTTCCACCAGAACTAGATTGTAAGATCCTATGGCTGAAGAACCCTGTACGCTTCATTGCAGAACACTAAGAAGCCAAACTGGAACTGAGCTGGAACTCCTTCCTTATGGCTACATGTCAGCTTTGGGAAGCGCTATGCAGGTTGCTGAGAGAGAATAGTCATCAGAGCCTTACCCAGCAGTGAACTTGGTAAGATTAATAAATGACCAGCCAGACAAGAAGTGCCCACTGACACGATAGTGGCATGGCTGTCATAGGGGAAACCAATTGATATGAGGGCCAGTCCACTGGAGGGAATTCATTGTTAGTACTTGAAAGCTTGTGACTGGTAAAATCATAGGTCCCAGAAATGAAGCTACTACTATTGTTTGGCTAAATGGGTATGCTGTACCCATCCAATGGTATATCATTACCATGGGCATAGATTAATGATTCTCTTTTCTATTATGTGTGTTGTGTATATGTGTGTGTACATGAGTGTGTGTGTGTATGTGTGTGTGTGCATGATTTGTAAGAGCATACAGTGCCTTGGAATGTATGTGGAGATCACAGGACAATCTCAGCCTGCTATTCTAAACTTTCCACCTTCCCTTGAGACAAGGCCTCTCTTGTCACTTCTGATCTTGGGCTTCCAGATTATCCTGACTCTGTTTCCTATTGCCCTTGGGATTATAGACAGATGAGCCAGCTTACATGGACACTGGTGGAAGATCAAACTTGTGTCAGCAGGCTTCGAAGAAAGAGCCTTTAAGAGCAGGAAGACTTCTTCCTTATGGCTATGTGCCAGTTTTGGAAAGCGCTAGGCAGGTTGACAAGGGAGAACAGTCATCACAGCCTGACCCAGCAGTGAATTTGGTAAGCTGCATAGCACAGCCACTGTTGTTACCTGTACAAGACCTGAATGAATTTGGGCCCATCTATATTCTGTCATAGATGGTGAAGGAGGGAATTTCTAAAAAGCCATCGAAGTAGAATAGGGACTAGATGGTAAAAGGGGACTTTAGTGGAAATGTTGAGAGATGAAGACAAAAGAAGGTAACAGGATTGTGATCAAAATAAAAAATACACATCTATGAAAGTTGTCAATAAATTATTTTAAAAGCAATTGAGGAAAATCGCTGTAACAAAAAGTAGTTCTTCTGAAAAATTAACAAAACTGACAAGCTTCTTGGAAGACTAAGAAAGGAAAAAAGAGAAAATACAAATTATAACTATCCAAAATTAAAGGACTCCACAGATATCAAAGGATGGGAAGGAAGAAGTATGTACATAATTTCAGACATCTTACATGAAATGGACTGTTTCTTTTTAAAAATCCAAGTTAACATGCAAGTTCTTCTTAATATCATATTATTACATTGAATCTAAATTCTAAAAATAAAAACTTAAATAAGTACAAATACCCTTTGATTATATTTATCAAATAAATCTGAAATCCTGGAGGCGAATAGATATCAGCCATCCTTCAAAGTGAAAATTGCTTCTCTATTAGATCCATATAAGAATGGTTTAGGCATGGTGGCATTCAGAGACTTTATTTATTATTTATTTATTTGTTTGTTCATTTATTTATACATATCTTGAGACAGATTCTCAATCTATTGCCCAGGCTGCCCTAAACTCACTATGTAAATGAGGTTGGCATTGTACTCAAAGAAGTTTGCTTGCCTCAGCCTCTGAGTGCTGAGATTATACTTGTGAGTCATCACAATTTCCTTGGAGACTGTATTAAAGGAGACTTTAGGACAATGAATGTCATATGATGTAAGTAATTGGAGAAGTCTTCCAAGCACTAGAATGGTATGGGAGGGTACATGATTCAAGTGTATGATAAACAAATGTAACAAATAGACTCAAAACAGTGTAATAACTAGCACATGTTGAGAAGTTTCTACTCCATTTTTTTCTTGCTAGAAATTGTCAGTTTTGCTTATCTTATGCTAAGCTTTAAGTAATTAAAATCTGGTTTGTAGATTTTATTTTAAATGCTAAGCCATCTCTCCAGCCCTGTAGATTTTATTTTAATATCCACATTTATAGAAATAATAGTATATAGAAAGTTTATTCATGCCAACCCCAAATGGAAAGTTAATAACTTATAGAAAGATTTTAACTAACTTTTGTCTCTCTCCTCTAAATACATTACATTTAATATGACATTCTGATCAGGGGACCAGAGTAAACTATGGCATTTGAGTAAGATAAAGGATAAATTACTATCCTATGATTTCAGAGTGAACACTGCAGTTCCAAACAACATATTCATGATTCTCTAGGAAATTGGGATAGCAGGGATGGGTCACGGAAAAGCTAAAGCTCCAAAGATGCTTCCTTTCATCTCTCATCTAGAACTCTCACATGGACACACCTAGCTGCACACATGGTTAAGCATTGAAATACTGGATTTCTGCTTCTATGGTTGAGGCAGGAAAAGGAAATGGGCTTTAAGCACTGATCAAAAAGAGACCTATAAGGTCAGCCACACAATATTATCACAGAGTGTGATAAAGAGTTACAATAAAAGACTTGCTTGACAATGGGAAAAAAATCTCACTGAAATGACCAGAGAAGGTGGTGCAATGTTCACAAAGGCAAACAAAACCATTTCATGTGAGCATTTTACTCATTTCCTTTAGTTTTGTTCCTCTTATAACTAATGTCTGTGCTTGTTTATATTTCTTGCATAAAATAAAATCACCTATATTGGTCCACTGTTAATAACTGTGTGTCAGGAAACTGAGCCAAGATAATCATTTAAAGTTGAATTTGATAATTTATAAAATATATCTTAAACAATATTTCCTACTGCAGCTTATTGAACAAAGGGCAGTATATGAACAAAGCATGTACTTTCTACATTAGGCAAAGTCTCCTTCTCTCTCTCCTCCAAGAAGCTAATAAATTAATCTAAAAGAATTAAGTGACTATAACTAGGATAAAAGTGCTATATTTTAATTTGTCAATTTATTTTTTCTTAGTATTGAATAAATTGTTTTTAGAGTTGTGACCAAAATTGCAGAAATAAATCTAAAAATATAAAACTCAAAGTAAATCAAGACTTTTTTCAAATTATTTTTATGTGTTGTTGATTTGAGATTTATGCAGGTGTAGAGTCTCATTAAATGATTAGAAAATAATATAATATGAATAAAACGTTTTGATATCCCAAAAGAAGCCCATGTTTAAATGCTTATCTCAGGACTCAATAATGCTTAACAGACAGACTCATGGGAGAGTACAAGTGAGTAGGCGAAGTATTCAGTTACCATCAATTCACTTCTCTCTACATCATGTGCTTTGAGCTTTCAGCTGTAACAACTTACAAAGTGGAATCTACTTGTTCTATAGAAAGCATACACATTGATCAACAAGGACACTTAGCTTTTCACAGTTTTTTTTTTCTACAGACTGAACAAATAAATCAGTTCGTTACTTCTAAACTTTTAAACTACATAGCTCATGGCTATTCAATAATTTAATTTATTTAAGTTGTGCTGTGATAATAGAGATCCAGAGAGGGAATGGCTGAAACAAATAGGTGGATGGCAAGATGGCTGACACCTGGGAGGAAATTTCTTAGAAGTTACATTTTCCTTTTCAAAGATTTCTTTTAAATATTTCCTAAGTAGTGATTTGCATTGCTGTGAAGACAATTATAAATAAATTATAAAATTAACTTATAATGTAAAATTATATATCAACTTTATTTCTTTTTTTTGATTGGCTCTGTAGCTGCTATGATACAGAGGCCTTCAATATTACATGGTGAGTCTGGAAAACTCAGACAGATGTATTTTTGCCCCAAGGAATTTATAATCTTCCAGTTTGCAAAGAATTATCGATCATTTTAGAGTTCCTCTTGCTAAAAACAGAATTAATTTCCTCAATTATTTTATGAGTGATGGTTTTGACAATACATTTTTAACTGTATTTGGCATGTAGTATTTTATACAGATTGTTTTTAAGTGTTCCTTATGATTAAAGATCTCAGCCCTGTGGAGAACTACTTAATGAGTAAAAACACTCTCATCTTGAATAGGAATGGTAACAGGTGACATTCACATTGCCACACAGCAAACCTCTGAAAGGACAGTAAAAGCCCAGCTTAGCACATGTGAAAAGAAGCCTGTAAGAAGCGAGAAGATGGCTTCTTTAGTTCATGACACATAAAAATGGAGGGAGCATTTCTTTCCAATGAACAAGAAGAAAGTATAAAACAAGAAGTCTTGAATAAAATATTCTAAACAGCATAAGCTAAAACCTATGGGGCAAGTAACTGCAAGTGGACTGTGATGGTTTGTTTCAGGTGTCCCCCATAAATTCATGTCCTCTGAGTGCTTGATTTCCAGGTGATGTCAATTTGGGAACTGGAGACTTGTTGGAGGAGGTGTGTTGTTGGGGGTAGACTTAGGGGCATTTTAGCCAGCTTCCCCTTCCAGGGTTTGCCACAATCTTCTGCTACTGATGTCCACCTGATGTTGGCCAGGGGGTGATGTCCAGTCTCTGCTGATGTCACCTTTCATCTGCCATCACAGAGATTCCCCTTGAGACTGTAAGCTGAAATTAACAACTTTCCTCCTATCAGCTGCTTTTGGTTGGGTAATTTGTGCCAGCTACAGGAATTTAACTGCAACATGGACTGATCTGGCTCATGAGATAAAAGATGTGGAGAACTGGAGGATGGCATGTTAATGGCTAAATAGCTGTGCTCAGAAGCATTTGTTTTCTCCCCATGCTACCTCTGCATCAGCTGCTTTGAAAATAAAGGCTCAGTGGTAAGCTCCTGTTTAGTTCATGATTTGTAATTGAGGTGATTATAATTATTCAACCATTAACCACCTCTTATCTGTTATTACAGATGCAGGCATAGAACAAAAGAAAGGCCAATTGTTTTATTAGTAAATACAAGCTTCAATAGCTATGCCTTATTTTTACTGATCTAACCTTGTGAGGAGGAACACATATAAAAATGGTGAATCTTCAGCCAGGTGTGGTGGGGAATACCTGTGATTCCAGCACAGAGTAAATTCAAGCTCAGCCTGGGCTAGCGTAAGACCCTGCCTTAAAAGCACAACACAACACAACACAACACAAAAGGGCTGGAGAAATGGCTCCATTGTCAAAGACATTTGCTTACATAGTCTGATGACCTGGTTTCCATTCCCCAGTAATGGGGCATGCTTTTGAGCTTCTTTAACTATGGCAAGAAACCCTGGCATGCCCATATTCTCTCTCTCTCTCTCTCTCTCTCTCTCTCTCTCTCTCTCTCTCTCTCTCTCTCTCTTGTTTC
This sequence comes from Zapus hudsonius, assembly GCA_004024765.1. Taxonomy (NCBI): domain Eukaryota; kingdom Metazoa; phylum Chordata; class Mammalia; order Rodentia; family Dipodidae; genus Zapus; species Zapus hudsonius. Next base: position 9,549 of record PVHP010008987.1, read on the forward strand.
TTAAATAATTAAATAAAATATTTTTAAAATCCTGACAAACACAACAAAAATGTAAAACCAGAAATTCAAAGTGCATGTCTTCTGACAGTGCTTTCTCTACTTCTTTCTCATGTTTCTCAGAAACATGAAACGAGTAAGTAAACTGATGGAATGCACATGAAACTCATGACTTCTGTCTTCTCTAGAGGTAAAGTAGGAAAGAAATGCTTATAAAAGTTAAATAATGCCTGAAGAGATGGCACAGCAGTTAAGGTGCTTGCTTGCAAAGCCCAAGAGCCTGGGGTCAATTCCCCAGTACTCCACAGGGGAAATGCTTTAAGATGTTTGTGTAGGTAGGTAGTGAATATTTAAGATAAGATGCTAAAAGCAAAAAAAAAAAAGTGATTTTTCATCAAACTTCGAAGCTACTGCACAGTAAAAATGACAAGTCAACAGAGCAATGGAAACTCCTGGAGGGGAGACAGCAGTTGCAAACTACTCATCTAAGAACTCATAAACAGAATATATAACATACTTAAAAAACAATAACAAAAAATAATCCAAGTAAAACTAGGTGAATTATCTAATTGGATATTTCTTAAATGAAAACATACAATGGGCAACAATTATGTGAAAAAATATTCAACACCACATATCAGAGAAATGAATATCAAAAGCACAATGAAATACCTCACTACAGCTAGAATAATTACTTTAAAGGAAAAAAGAAAGTTACACATGTTGATGAGGATTTGGAGAAGAGTGAACTGTCTCACATTGTTGGTGGGAATCACATTGTTGGTAGGAGAGCCATTAGAGAAAAAAAGTGTAAAGGTTGCTCAAAAGACAGAATGTAAAGGCATTCCATGATCTATCAATTCTACTAGCGGGCACATGTCCAAAGGAAACAGAATCACTGCATGGAAGAGATGGCCTCAATCCCATCTTCATTGTAGACTACTCATAGTAGCCAAAATCATTAACCCAGCTGCCCAGTGACAGATGAATGGATAAAGAAAATGTGAATGTAGGCAAAAATTATAAAATTCTCTTATGTGCAGCAACGTGGATGGAACTGGAGGATATTGTGCTAATTGAAATAAGCCAGGCACAGAAAGACTAACAGTACATTATTTTTTCTTCTGCAGAAGCTAGGAAAAAGTCAATCTGGATGTTCAATAGTGAGCATTAGAAGCTGGAAATTGTGAGGAGTAGCTGGGAGAGAAGGAGGTTATTTGGTGGATACTGAAACACAGATAGAAGAAATAAATGTTCAGTTAAAGTACAATAACTCACATATTTTGAGAGAGACTTGAAGTGAGGGACTTGAAGTTTACAAGCATAGAGAAATGATAATTAGGTAGAAATGCTGATTATCCTGATTTTATCAGCATACCCTTCATACCCGTATTAGAGTATCATACTATACCCATAAATCTGTAAATACATAAAATTACTGAATTTTAATTTAAAAATTGACATGCAGAAGTCACCTCTACAAGTCAATCCTTTTGAAAGAAGCATAGTTATATTTCTCAATCTAAGTAGTTTTTTTATTACCAAAACAGAAATTAACATAAATTTTAGGAGATATTTGAGTTATAAGTGACGATAAAGCAAGTGCTCTAGATTATTCATTGTACACCTGAACAAAGTCCTTTATCACCAAAAAAAACTGAGCTTCTATAAAGGAAGTGATTACCATTTCAATTAGAGATTCCAACTCCTACAGCTCAAAAAAGCAAAGAGAAAGATAATACATGACCTTTAAAAGAGAGGTAAGATCTCGGGCATTTGTGTGTATTTGTGTGTGTGTGTGTGATTTGTGTGTGTGTGTGTGTGTGTGTGTGTGTGTGTGTGTGTGTGTGTGTGTGTGCATGCCATGGTCCATGTGTAGAGGTCAGAGGACAACCTCAGGGTTTTGGCCCACTCCTCCAATCTTGTTTTTTAAAAACATTTTAGTTATTTGAGAGAGAGAGAGAGAGAGAGAGAGAGAGAGAGAGAGAGAGAGAGAGAGACAGACAGACAGACAGAGAGACAGACAGAATGGGCACACCAGGGCCTCCAGCTACTGCAAATGAACTCCAGATGCTTGCACCACCTTGTATATCTGGGACCTGTGGGAACTCAGGTTTTTCTGCTTTATAGGCAAGTACCTTAACTGCTGAGCCATCTCTCCAGTCCCCTTACCTTGTTTTGAGATAGTATCTCTCTTGTTCTTGTTTGCCTATTTCAGTGAAGGCAAGAGAAGCAGAGGAGAAATCTACCCTCACAGGATAGACTCAGTGGTCGACTTCCTCCCTCTAGGCCTCACCTCCTGAATTGCTCTCCATCTCCCAGACTTGCCATCTGTTGGCAGTTGAGCCTGAAGCACATAGTCTTTGAGAGATGCTTCATATCCAAATTATAACAACTATCACTGAATTAAATATTTTCAGTCAGAAAACCACAGGTGATTCAAGTTATATGTGTTATTTAATAAAAAATGCAATATATCTAAATGAAGAATATAATATTGAAGTAACATGAAAATAATATTTCAATACATATGAAGTAAAATATACTGTGTGATAAAGATATGTAACACAAAGGTATCGTTTTATTTTTAAGTTAGCTAAGGGTCATTTGGTATTTTCAAAAATTCTTTTAATGAATAGCATGCTAGTATTTTGATTAATAATTTCAGTATCCTTTTACATTTTGACCTAATTTTGCTATTCTATTGTATCTAGTGATTTCTTTAGACAGTTAACTTGATTGTTGTCCCATGACATGTGTGTAACTAGGATGAAAGTCTCAAAGGTTTTAATGATTTTAGTTCAACAGGAGGTACTAGTATTTCTTAATTTTCATCCCAAAATGAGCTTTTGGGTTTTTTTAATTTAAATATCTTATATTCTCTATTTTAAGTGATGTTCTGGAAATTAAAACTTTATGAGGTGGTTTACTGTGATTTAGTATTTATTCAAAATAAATTTCAAAAAGATGGAATGATTCAAGAAGCAATTAGGTTATAAAGCTTGGTGAAGCAGTGTTCTAAAACCTAGTTGACATATGTTAAAATAAAACAAAAAGAGTTTTTTTCATCATTTCTTTACTTATATTTACAAAATGGCCAAATTACTCTATACCCAGTAACCTCAAAATGATAATATAAACCTCTTATTATAAATCTGGAATATTAAAAAATACAGCTCACAGATTTTTCTTTATTAATTCATTCCTAAAATTCTCATGAGGTCCACATTATTATATGTCAAATAACTTTTGAATGTCAAAGAAAGACATTTTAGTAATTACAAGATTACTGAAATCACATCTGCCATTAAAATGTCTATAAAACTCATGTAAACTTTTTGTTTTGTTTTGTTTTTGTTTTCTGAGGTAGGATCTCACTCTAGCTCAGGCTGACGTGGCACTTACTCTGTAGTCCAAGCCTGGTCTTGAAATCACAATGGTAATCCTACCTCTGCCTCCCAAGTGCTGGAATTAAAGGCATGTGCCACCACTCCCGACTTCATGGCCATTTTTAATATGCCACTTCGGCTAGGTAGGTTGGCTGTTGAAAAATTCCCATTTGCTGGCATATGCTCTTACAAATTTACATGAACTATGGTGAATAAAATTGCAATGTATTTTGGTATGATAGTTAGGTTTTGTTGTTAACATCATCTTTTTAATTATATTGGTTGGTTTGGGGCTGTTTATCATACAAAGCCAGCCCTCTTAGCAGGGGGCAGGATGTAAGGAAGCTCAGGGAAGCTGGAAATTAACATCTCTTCCTGTAGGGCAGTGCAGGAAGGAAATTCCAGAGACTCAAAATGCCAACAAGTCTGGGGAAGGGTTGCAAGACCTCTGCCCTAAGGCTATATAAAGGGGAAGAAAATCTCTGTCTCTCCCTGACTACTTAGCCCCTTGCCTGTTTTTCTGTTCTGTTGTTCTGTGTGTGTGCTGTTGGTGATGGCTTCTCTCTTTCTCTCTCTCTCTCTCTCTCTCTCTCTCTCTCTCTCTCTCTCTCTCTCTCTCTCTCTCTCTCTCTCCCTCCCTCCCTCTCCCTCTCCCCTCTTCTCTCTCTGCTTGGACCTGTGAAAGGGGTAGGGGGGCAGCCTCTTTCACACTTATGGAACTTCCCCTGCATCTGTAGCTTCAATAAATCCTTTCCTCCCATAAACTGTGCCTGGTTTGAAGATTCATCCCAGCAGCTTGGCTATGACAACTGGATTTTGAAAAGAGGTGTTTAGTGGACATTATGCAACTTTTCCAACTTAGTGATAGGAAAACATGAAGGGAACAGTTAATGCAACACTCTATACTGAAATGTGAAAGCAGTTTATAATCTGCAGACCCTAAAACTCACCATGGGAATGCCTCTGTAGCCAATAAATATCAAATGTGGAATCTGTCTTGTACTATTGCAGAGAGTTCATAGATATGTGTGCAGATTTAGAAGAGCCCCCAGTCATATGCTGTCTAAAATCTAGGGAAAGGGACTAATTGCCCCAGGCTCTTCTTCCTAGCCTCCCATAGAATGGCTTGAGCTGGTCCAAGAGCACAGTCTCAATTCACTCCCAATACTTCCGGGGCCCAGATGACCCAGAAAACCCCCTAGACCTATATTCAGTAACAGACATGTGTCTTCTCGTCAGGCTATTTTTCTATCCCTCTAGACTAAGACCTCAAGCTAACAATAGTTCTTTCTGATAGCAAAACTTGAATCCAGTACGACTGTTTTACCATCACAGGTCCCCTGAGCTTGTTGGATGGAATACTAAATCCTAAAATGCACATAGAGTCTGTGGTAGTTTGAATAATGTCCCCCAATAGAGTTTATTATAATTGTGTTTATTAAATTATTAATTGTCTCCAGGCTTCTGGCTGGAGGAAGTGTCACCTTGGCCTAGCCTCCTGGGGACTGGCCCTTTCTAATTTGGATGCAAAATACTAGGGATAGATATGCAAAAGAAGAGCCAGAACCCTACTCTGGCAGTCCTGCATTTTTGTGAATTACAGTGAGACAGTGTGCTTGCTTGCTTGCTTCTTTCTCTCTCTGCTTGGTTCTGTGAAAGCAGGGCCAGCCTTTTTCCTTAACTTTCCCTGGATCTGTTCAATAAATAATTTTCCTCCCCAAAATCATGCCTGGATTTAGAGATTCATCCCAGTGGCATGTGTCTGACTATGACAGAGTCCTTTCTTACCTCTCATTTCATAGACAGTGTAAAAATAAAATAATATTTTCTAGTTACCTGAAATCCATGCAAAAAAAAAAAGCTTTCACTTATTTTAAACTATAGATAAACTCATGACTTGCATATTGTTTTATTATGAAGACTTGTCCAGGGTTCATGCATTACATTTAATTTTCAATATGCTCAAAACTATTTCCCCCTGGCAGAAAAAGCAATGCAAATGTGTATGTGGAGACTGCTTCTACATGGGCTGAATGCTGGTAATGTAGTGTATCACCTTTATTAATCTTTCTGTTATGAACAGAATTTTAGAGTAGAAAACAGGGTAGACTTGTCAAAAGAAAATTAAACAATCTATATTTCAAGTTATTATTTGGTACTTGTTTTGCAGCTATAATATAGACATTTTGTCAAATGTCCTCACACTGTCCAGACTGACAAATGGTATTGCACATTCTTTCCTTTTCCAAGAAATCCTTACTTCCCCCATTGTTCTAAACTATATCATTCATAAAGATCTCTAAGGAAGAAAGTATAACATCCAATAAATAACGCCTCCAATTTCAAACACATAAGGCCCAGATAGCCTGCCAACGTCATTAAGGTTGGTGGTTTTGTTGTAAATTCATGAGGTATTTCATTTGTTATGAGTTCACAATTGTTTAATTGAAACCCCTTTCTTCAATTCTATTCCTATTTACTCTTCTCCCCCAAACAAGGCAATTAATCAAAGTTATAACTGTAATTATTTAGTAGCCCAGAATGTACTTTCTGCGCATTTTTGTACTTTTCATTTAACATCAGATCTTATAAAGTTCTAGTTTAACTTATAAAAATTTATTTCACTTTGAAAACGTGATGGACTAAGCTCATAAACGACATGTTTCCATATTAAATAAGATTTCTTTCATTTGAAAGTTCAAAATAGACAAGAACAAACATGTAGAAGTTAACCTAACAGTTTAAGATTCCTCAAAGTTCCATAAGATTATAGAGTCTATACTGACCCAACACTGATAAGAAAAATTGCCAAATATGGACTCTTCAAGGAAGCCATAAATGATTCAAAATCACCATTGTTGAATAAGACTCTGCTACAGGACAGAAATAACCTGAGACTGGAGGACACGCCTTTGCATGACTATCGGAAAGTTTTCGTCTATCTAGACCTGTTCCCTAAAAGTCTTAATAAACACTGATAAAAATAAACCCTAGTGATTCTCACTGTGAGGTAATGATGACAAATGAAGCCAAGGAAACCATGCTCTTAGCTTTAGAAATGTCCATGTTAAAACAAATGCTAGAATACGACTGTATCATCCCTTTGGGTGGTATTCTGGCTTGTCTGTTCTCTAACCTCAAAGCATTAATCTGATTTCTTTTGTTTTCTGTTGTCTAGATAAGAGACATTCATTCACTCCTCAAGAACTCTGTCTGACATCCATTATCTGCTCACAGCTTTAAATTGACAGCCAAGCTGTAATGGACAAGCTGTCTTCTGGTGGCATTATCTGCAATGACTTAGCTGAGTAATTTGTTGACATCTCCACACCATAGAAGCTGGCTCTTTCCAACCCATTCTTCTTCCATCAGTATTCAAATTTTATACCACACCAGGAATCTTCCTTTTCTGAATTAGTTCATTAGCTTAAATTCTGATTAGCATGCTGGACAGAACAACTTACCCAGCACAATATATCTCCTGGGTCTGGCACTCTAGCTGGACACCCCATGGCTTTTGTGCTGTATTTAATTTCTGTTGTGGCCTTCATGATTCCATCACAGTAGATATTAACAGTGACTGTGCCAGCAGGAAAATCTTAAAAAAAAAACAAAAAAAGAGTAAGATAATGAGCATAAATTCACATAGCATATCATTATGTATTTTACAGAATATGAAAGAAACCTTAAAAATTCCTAGCAATTTAACTTCTCTTTTTTTATCTTTAAATTCCACAAAATTGAATGTATTGTTTTAGATTTTAAAACCTTAAAAGGTAACTATGATTGTTAGGTTTTGCTGTCAACTTGATCTTTTTCAATAGCTTGGGTGGGTCTTTGAGGATGTTTACAGGAAGGCAGCCTCTCAGTAGGAGGCAAGATGTAAAGAAGCTCAAAGAAGCTGAAAGTAAACATCCTTTCCTGTGTGGGCCATGCAGGAAGGAAATTCCAGATACTCAGGAAGCCATTAAGTCTGGGGAAGGGTTGTAAGACCCCACCCTAAGGCTATTTAAAGGGGAAAAATTCTCTCCTTAGCTCTCCTGCCTATTTGCTATTCTGTGTGTGTGGTGTAAGTGATGGGTTTTTCTCTCTTCTTAGATCTGTGAAAGAAGGCCAGCCTCTTTCGCTGTTAAGGAACTTCCCCTCAATCTGTAGTTTCAATGAATACTTTTCTCCCTCAAATTGTGCCTGGTTTGACGATTCATCCCTGCCGTGTGTGGCTGACTGCAACAGATTTGGTACCAGGAGTGGGGTGATTCACTGAGATGAATCTGACCATGTGGATTTTGATCTTCAGGAACATGTGTGCTGGAGGAATGGACATGGACTTGGTACTTGCACCTGAAGATGTCTTCCAGAGCTGTAAGCCAAGTTTTCTAGACTATTCTGGTGAGAATTTGAAAATGCTCAATGCAGAAAAAATTGCATTTGGAGGCTTGGTTTGTGAACTTTCTATGAGGAAGAAGAGAATACAGAAATCCTTAATAGAAGTGTGTGCCTATGACAGAGAGTGGATGCATCCTATTGCCCATGCCCAGAGTTTGACCAAGATTAAATTTAAGTAATGGACTGTGTGCTTGGCTATGGATACGGGACAGAGAATTTAGAATTTGAAGTTAGAAAAACCACAAAGCAAGTTTCACTTACTGGCAGAGACTGGCTTTTGATTATGGCCCAACTGCTTTACATTGAAACAATGGAGAGATGCCTGAGGTGTTTCCACCCAGGAAGGATAAAAGATGGACTGCGCAGGAAATCGCTGAAAGAAAGGAATCTGCTCTTCAAAGTCACACTATTTTGTCCCTGAATTAACAACATGGTTGTGTTCTGCATGCCTGGTATTGCTTTTGGAAGCATGAGTAATGCATGCATGGAATGGGTCATGAAGTGCACACTGTTCCAGGAGCTGCTGCTGAGATGCAGTATTTGGAGCAGGGCATGAAGTCCCTGATTGAGAAGTGAAGCTATTGAAGGTGGATCTTGGTTTGCAATGGAGACCCGAAGACGTTTTCGGCATCCCAGGACTTTGAAAGGGCTACCATGGAGCACTGTTGGCTTGGGATGGAAGTTTCCCCAGGTGCTCAGCCAAACTGGAGGGACAGAATTGGAAAATCTAGAGATTGTCAGTCACTGGTTGTGCTTTGGGACTTAAACTGCAGATGTGGATGTTTTCTGATGTTTGTTGAGTTTGCATTGGCCCAGTCTCTCCTTGTTATGCCTCATAGAAGTTGGAAATGTTTTCTCTGTGCCATTTTATGTTAAAAGCATGTAACTTGTTTTGGTTTATAAAACTTGCAGTTCAGGGACCTTGCCTTATGTTGGGGGAGATTACATGTCTGTGGTTGTATGTGGGAGTTATATAATTTTAGGTGGAATTATGATCTTGTTACTGTCTTCATTTAGGAATTAAGCATGATGCAAGGAGATATGGTTTGATGTCAAGTTGACAAAGGGTGGACTTGTGATTGTTAGGTTTTGTTGTCAACTTGATCTTTTTAATTATCTTGGGTATGTCTCTGAGGATGTTTATAGGAAGGAAGCCCTCTCAGTAGAGGGCAGGATGTAAAGAAGCTCAAAGAAGCTAGAAGTGTATATCCTTTCCTTTGTAGGCCATGCAGGAAGGAAATTCCAGAGACTCAGTAAGCCATTAAATCTGGGAAAAGGTTGCAAGACCACACCCTAAGGCTATTTAAAGGGGAAGAAATTCTATTTGGCTCTCCTGCATGTTTGCTGTTCTGTGTGTGTGGTATAGGTGATGGGTTTTTCTCTCTGCTCGGACTTGTGAAAGACTGCCAGCCTCTTTCGCTGTTATGGAACTTCCTCTCAATCTGTAGTTTCAATAAATACTTTCCTCCCCCAAATTGTGCCTGGTTAGAAGATTCATCCCATAGGTGTGTGGCTTACTGTAACAGTAACCATTCCAAAATTATATTAAAAAGCAATAAATGCTAAATTATTTCTTCGTTCTAATTTTTTTTGGTAGTGCTCCTCACCCATCTTCACATAGTTCTTTAGCATTTAGAAAAGAAAAACTAGTTTTTAAAAGTTACATGTTTGGGTCCTCCAAGACTCAGGTAATATTATAGAAGAGGGTGCGGCCAGAATGAAATTGTCAGAAGATGGGGAAGAATGCTTTGGAACACTGTCTTCCAGAAAATCAAGGGGCTTTTGCCTTCATGACTTCCTAGTGGTTGCTGTCATTATCTGCACAAAGACCTGGGAAACATTGGTCCCATAATCATTTTGTCATGGATGATGAAGGACACCAAAACCAGAAAAGACCCAATTACTATTTACACGGATATTTTAGACACTATCGCTTAAGGGGCCATTTGTTTTGGAATCCCTTCTTAGAAGAATATTATTGATTTGGCTCTTTTATGAACACATGAATTGGTCTTTTTATACTAGTACACAGTGCTTGAGTGTAGTTTTACTTCACACGTGTTCACGATGATGAGCACATTTCCCAGGTTTTCATTAGAAATATAAATCTAGTAATTTAAACACTGGAAGTTCAACTGATACAGGTACTGAGCCAGAGTGTGTGAATCACCTGTGTGGAGAAAATCATAGCAGTCTGCCTCCATCAGCCATATACACACTCCCTAAGCTGAATCTTATCTGCTTTTTAAATTTTAAATTCAAGGCCACTCAAGAGACTTTGTATTTTTTTTAGAATTTAATTTTTTATATGTGACAATATAAATTTATAAATTGATAACTGTAATATATATATATATATATAAAACATAAAATTTGCCATTACAGCCATTTCAAGAGCACAATTCAGTGGCATTAGTTATATCTACAATGGTATGCAAGTACTGCAATTAACCAAATCCACAATCTTTCATAATTTTTAAAAATATGATTATAAGATGTTTATGTCCAGGCTAAAGACCATTATAAAATTTGTGTGCTTCGTTTCTAATTCCTGCTCCTTATGTAGTTAATAATTATACATTAGTTTGGCAGCTATTCATTACTTACTTGATATGTCCTTGACAAGGCACAAGCTGAAGTAATTTATAGCAAATATGATCCAAGACATTTTTGAATAGTATTTCACTAATTCCATAAAAGTAAAAGTAGATATTTCATATGTCTATTACTTGAAGAGCTCTTTTTCAGTATCTGTTAGTCTCTGAGACACTGTGTTTCTTTGTGAACCAAGTTCAGTCATTTTCCACATGGTAGACATTGCCTGAACCCACCTAGTGTTGCCATGGTAACACAAATCAACATGGCCCTGTTTTGATAACAGTATTACTGTTCAATACAGGTGGCTCCAATGCATTGCTGAAACTTATAAATTAGTATCAACTTAAAGTATTTTACAATTGTTTTCCTGAACTACGGTATTGAGGACCCATAGGTTGATAACAGAAATTTATTTATTTTTTTCTAAGAAAGTTCAGCATACTATTGGTATATTCTGAAGTGTTTTTTATCATCTTCTAATGAAATATGAAGTTATGACTTATACTAGCTAGAGCACAGTTTCTTAGTAAATAAATAAATATTGTATGTTTTGGGACATATGTGATTCATTCCTTTCAAGTTTTGATTAGTTGTCCCCTGCTTGCTGTGTTAGGTTTGTTTTCTGGTGGCGTTTCAAGTGTCAGATGATACACTCTGTTCTGCACAGAAATTTTTGAATATTTCTAGTTGAAAGTCTGAACAATTTTTAAAATTTAGATAAAAACTGTAACTACTATATGTTTTTGCTGCTTTAGTCCAAAGTCCTAATCAGAGACAAACCACTGCATGCCTAAGGAAAGTGTAGCTTATGGAAAATGAAGTGATTCTAGGCATATTATATTATTGAGCCTATGCTATCCATATGTTCTTTTATTGTAATCAGCCCTTTTCATTAAAGCCCTTAACATCTTAATTATAAATACCCTTTCTGATAATTTGAACATCTGTGTTACATCTGCCTGGAATGAGGCTTGAATTTTCTCTTTAAATTGTGTTATATCTTGCCTTTTACTTGCGTTCTAAGTTTTGATTAAAAACCAGGCATGTACTGAGCAATATGAGTTGAAATAGTCTTATGGTGAACAAATTCATCCTAGTCTGTGTTGGAGCTGTGCTGGATGTGCTATAGCTCTAGGTGTCAGAGGTTCAGTTCCTCCCCTGTCCATGTTCCTCAGAACTTATGAGTGGAGACGAAAACTCTGAAATTAATCCACAAGGAGTATCTATCAATCCTCAAGATTCATATTTAGTGATCTTACTCGCTTATGTTCAAGTGATGTGTGTGTGTGTGTGTGTGTGTGTGTGTGTGTGTGTGTGTGTGTGTGTGTAAGCTATGTGTGTTCATATCTCTGGGGCTCTATCTTCCTCTATCACTGCTCCTTACTCTTTGAAACAGGGTCTCTCACTGAACCTGGGGTTGATGGATTTTGCTAGACTAGTTATCCAATGAGCCCTGGGATTCTTTGCTTCAGCCTCCCCAGAGTTGGTTTTTAATGGGAGTGCTGGCAAACCAAACTGAGCTCACTGCTCTAGCACAGCAAGCACTTTACTTAAGGAGGCATTTTCCTAGTCCCCATGCTCGAGATTTTTGCATAACACTTCGCCTTTGTGGGGCTCACAGCACAGAACTCTAAAGTAGGATACTTCAAAATGCTGAGTCTTTTGAGTTGAAGAAGTTTGGAAGGTCCTTAAAGGCCGTTCTGACCTTTTCTGACCTTTAATAGTGATTATTAGCACTTGGATTCCTCTTCTGCAAGGTGGAACCAGCAACTAGAACCCCATTTTCTGAGTGAAAGGCCCTGCTCTCCATTCTCAGTCAGAGGCCCTCAGTAGATGGCGTCTTACTCCATACCTATGATGGAGACATACTGTACAGAGGCTGAGAAGAATCCGAGGACCCAGGCTTTGCTGGGTTCCCCTCCTCAGTCTGTTGTCATTAGATTATTCTTCTGACCAAACTCAACTTTATATTCTTCTCATTCCTCACCAAACCCAAGCTTGAAGGTAGACGAATTTCTCTAGACATTGTTCCTTCTTCTGAAAGTTTCTCTCTGTTAATACTTTGATTAGATCCAGCAATTCCACTCTAAGGCACATTTCAAATCAGTAAAATAAATTTTATTAAAGAGGTTTTTGCACTCCTGTGTTTATTATAGCCCCATTTATAATAGCCAAGATAAGGAAACAGCCTAGCTGATCACTAATACAAAAATGGACAGAGAAAATGTGTCATTCATATATGTATCTCTCTGAACATTATTTAGACATTAAGAACTAGATTACTTACTTATAAGTATGTTTTCTAAGCATATAGGCAATAATATGTCTAGTCATATGACATTCTTATTCTAAACAGGACTATTTCCATTTTTGTTGAGCTGTTTGAATTCCTTATTAATTTCACAAAGATATAATTTTTATGGTACATTTTCATGTACTTTCTCCAGTTCTATTGTAGGTCAGTCCATGGTGTTTATCATATCTTTTCCATGCAGAAGCTTTTTAGTTTGACATCATTATATTTGTCCATTTTTTCGTTTCTTTCCTTTTGGTTTTCTAATCAAACCAGCCTACTTCAATGTCTAGAAGCATTTACCATAATTTTTTATCTAATTCTAATGGTTTCAGGAATTTTGTGTAACTGTCTGCATTTCTAGACATTAGGTTAACTGAAAAAAAATCTTAAATAATATGAATAACTTTATTTGGCATTTTGATCACTACTTGTGAATTATTTAAGTGCTACTTAATTTGCTATATTGATTTTTTTCTCTAGTCTTTATTTCAACTAGATTTAGTTTAAACTGAGAAACTACTTAGAAATTATTATTTATTAAATCATTTAAGAATGTGGCATCAGGTAATAGGATCTGGACAAGAAAGTAAAAAGAAGAAAAATCTAGAGCTCTTGCTCATCTCATAACTGCTTATGCCTGTCCCTAACTAGAAGCAATGCCTGAATGCCTGTAAGGTGTTGGAGTTCTTTCTTCTTATAAATGAGTAGAACAGTGGTTCCGTTCTAAAAGAAAGTAAAGGCACTCAGGATGCATTTTGATACTTTTTAAATTGTAAACATTTTTGATTAAAAAACTATTAGATTATGTTTTCATATAATATTCATGAAGTTCATCTTTTATCAAATTTTACATGGTGATTTTATTTTCTAATTATAAAATAAGATCACAATATAAAACCAAGTGTTTCTAATTATAAAATTTTTTCATATGATAAGACCAAATAGGGTTAGATTTATATTTCAAAGCTGACGAATGGAATTTTAATTTTGGTACAATCATTCCAAGCAAGTGTGGTTAGTTCATTTGTTACATAGCAGTCAGTAAAGTGTATGCTGGTACAAAAAGAGCTGGATAATAAAATGATCAGCTTTACAAATGAGACAAAGAGATGATGGGAAGGGTATACACAGAAATGGTGCTATGATTTGCAAATGCTGAAAAAGAAGTACACATATTCAGAGGCTGCGAGAAGAAAAGGCAAGGTAAACAGAAAACTTCTTAGTAAAACCCCAAATATATACTAATCCAAGTGACACAATAGAGGAAATAACTTCAGTTTCATACTTAATAGAAGTCATATATTAAGCAGCTCTCTGATGATATTAATAAAAAATGGAGATGTTGCTGGCTGCTGTTTCCCAAAGGGTAAACTAAATTCTGATAATGTATACATTTTTACTTTTCCAGAGTAATAATAACAATCTTGGATGTGTGAAAATTAACACAGGAAGCACCTGCACAGCAAATCAGTTTCTGTGGGAAGTGAAACTGTTTAACCTAAACCTAACAAGAGGAACTCAGGATGATGTGTTATACTTATTTGAGCATAAAAATTCTTACCTAATGCTTTCATGCTCCAGACGTTCTTACTCCAATAGGCTGGTTGTGTTCTGATGTGGTTATTATGTGATATAAATTCAACCTCCAGAGTCTCACCAATTACTTCATCTTTCAAAAGAATGAATATCTCACCAGGATTCTATAGGGTGAAAATAACAATTCTGCTAAGCTTTTAAGAGATTTACCTTAACCAAAGAACCCATTACATATAGTAATAATCAAGGGCATTAAATAATATGAATAACATGTCAATAGTAAATAATAAATCAACAGTAAATAAGTCTATCCTGTTTGTATTGAAACCATATTCAAAAAAGTATGTAAATATGTGTTTCACTACATTTTAAATTTGTTAATATGATAGTCAGTTATCTTTCTTCCCTCAAACCATGTTTTAAAACTTAAAAATGATGAGACTATGGCTCTTCCCTTTTTCTCTTCCCACTTTCTATCCCAGGATCCAAGAACTGCCTCACAGACCCACAAGGTGACTATCATTAAACTGTTAGCAATGGCTTTTACCAGGCTTTCCCCTATGCCTTTCAGGAACTTCATTTGCTTATATAAGAAAATCTAAGGACTTGAATCTTAAGACTTCTTATAATTTAAATATTATTCAAATATGTTTAATGTTATTTGCCTTTATATTTTCTAGAAATTCTCTGGTTGGTCTTTACTTATGTGTCTGAGTATTTTCAGTTGACTACATACAGATTAAACATCAAAATTTTGATGAGTTATTTTAGAGAAGCTAAATTTATGTGCATAAAAGTATTGCTGAAGAACAGGTTTGAATGACAAATCCAGACTTTAAAGAATATTAGAGATGAGAAGACTGGAATTAATACAAAGAAAAGGAAAGTATAAGCATTGTTTAGGGTCATTTTATATAGAAATAATGGTAAGCACTTTTTAAAAAATATTTTATTTATTCATTTTTCAAGCAGAGATAAAGAGAGAGAGACAGAACACACCAGGGCCACCACCTTGTGGGTCTGGCTTATGTGGGTCCTGGGGAATTGAACTGGGGGCCTTAGGCACTGGAGTCAAGTGCCTTAACTGCTGTGCCATCTCTCCAGCCCAGTAAGCACTTTTTAGATTAAAGTGCTTTAAAGATTAAAGTTTAAAATCTTTAATCTTTAAAGTTTAAAGATTTTTTCTTGAGTTCTAACTGAAATCCCCCCTGCCCTAAAACTGCAATGGCAGCATCTGTTGAGGTTATCTTTTAGATTAGGGCAACTAATATTTAGGATTGCAATAAAAGATTGTTCAGAACTATCTAACTTTCTCATAATTAATTTCATAATGTTTTCCAACCCTTTAAAGATATAAAATCTTTTATTACTACTTAGATGTCATCTCCAAAACTTTTTGTCATACTAAATTTCACTCTCCACTAAATAGAAGATTCATTTATATGTTTTATAAAATCATATTCACCAAAAACATTCCTAATTTTAAAATTCTTTATATCAGCACGAATAAAGCTTACATCTTAATGTGTTGCATCAAAGTTTTCTTTTAGAAATGGCATTTCAGCTGACACACAGGTACAATTCAGACAGTTTCCATCTCAAATTTTTGACTAAGGACATTTAAATTAAATCTAGTACAAGTGAGAGAAGATCCTATCTCAAAGGCACTCCTACTGTTCCATCTGCCCCTCCTCCCATATCCATCCGAAAGTGAGGAACATGTTCCCTTTGTTCCCTTCTATCCCTCACCTCTGTACTCTCCTCTCAACAAGGCTTCACATCCAGCAAAGTCTTTTTGTTCCTTTCCCCATTTATCTGTTACTTCAAGCCTAAACTATGACTTCCCCCTTCATTTGGGACCTGTTATTTAAGAATTTCTGCTTAAAATTCATCAAAGATCTTTTGCCTGCTCCTCGTTGAATTTTGACAGGACTTTCTGCAGCTAGTCAGCACAGGTGTCCTCTCCAAGTATTTTATTTCATGCGCCCTGTTATTCACCAAGCCTCTTCACGCTCGTTCATGAACACCCACACAGGCTACTTCTTACACACATTTCCTCTGTAATAGAGGACAAGACTCCAGCTTTTAAGCATTTCCAGAGAAAAGTTCCTAACCGAAGGCAAGCATACTGACCACCCCAAGTGAGGCACTCACTGTTGAACCCACGAGCACAAAGAAAAGACCGCAGACTCAAATTTAGGCCAAATTAAAGCAAGCTGTATCTGTGCACACAGGAACTGGCCAGTGGCTATCTTGCCCAAATGCAGGGCTCAGGAGAATAGCAGCTAACAAAGGAAAAAGTGGGGCTTTTAATCCCCCAAACCTAGGAACATTTCCAGTAAGGAATTTATCAAACAGAAGTGCAATTAGGCAGGACTTACAGAGGTGAAATACTGCAGTTAGCTGTAAATTCTGTGTGAGTCAAAATAACTAGATATCCTCTTTAAAGTATAAGCAACTTTTAAGGCATGTTTATCTATTATCTTTGCGTCTGTTTTTCCTGTCTATTTCTCAGGGCAGCACTACCCCTAGTATAAATTTTCTCTTGTCTTATCTTAGGGGGGAGAAGTTTGGCTTCCCTGTAGTTAAATCTTTTACAACCTTTAGCCATTAACCCTTTTGCCCTGTTGGCATTTTGTCCTCTGGGTGATCTGGGTCTCTTTTTATGGCCTGGGAAGAGTGATAGCATAGTCAGCGTGGGGAGATTCATGGGAGGGGTAGAGCATACTCAGAGAAATTTCAGGCCAGTTTAAGGTATGGTCAAATCAAGCAGAACTTTAATGCAAAATAATTTCTAATTCCAGGATGGCATATCCATGGTTCTTCACTCACATCTTCATTAGTACCAGTGTGGGCTTCAAGGGCCTATGGTTTGAGCAATCATAAATTGCCCAAGCCCTAAAGGCCCAGACCTAGGATTAAATTTCTGTTCTCTCTGCTTTGAAATGCTAAGTAGCTTGAACAAAGAGACTTGCATGTTCATTTTTCAGCAGGTCCTGTTTGTACATTGTGTTGCCCTTCCTTCCTTCCTTCCTTCCTTCCTTCCTTCCTTCCTTCCTTCCTTCCTTCCTTCCTTCCTTCCTTCCTTCCTTCCTTCTTTTCCTTCCTTTCTTCTTTTCTTCCTTCCTTCTTTCCTTCCTTCCTTCTTTTCTTCTTTCCTGCCTTCCTCTACCTCTTCAATGTCATGCTTTCAATATTAATGTCCAACTCAGATTTGCACAGAGTTCTCCCAATTACCTCAGCCTTTAAGAATTTACAACTTTTCAATGGAACACTTGTACATTTCCTATCCATATCCTCTGTTGACCATTGCTAAATCAAGCCTTCTACTCTTTGTTAGTGATTTTCCTCTGCCTTGATCCTGGCTAGATTTTATATACCTTGTAGTAGTATTTTCATATATCATTGTAAATTTCCTGAAACTTGTGAAAAACACAGTTATCCTTAAGTATTTTTTTAAAAACCAATGTAGGGTAAGTGTAAAATATGATAGTCTTATGTGGAGCCTGCTCAGTGCCCCACCCCTGAGCTTTGTCTACTCCCTGCATCTCCCTGCAGTAAGCAGCTTGTCCCAAGAATGAAAATTTGCCCTTAAATATAATGGTAAAGTGAATGTAGGGAGAGAGTTTTAGGACATTCAAATGGTCACTTTTATTCTTTATGAAGCTGTCCTTTCAGTCTTCAGCTTTTTTTGTGTTGAATGTGTCCCTTATTTTAGTCTGAAAATTTTAGAAAATAATGAGTTAAGATAATTACCACTTCTAAATGCTAAGAGTTACAAACCTTGAGATCTAAACAATTTGGTCTAGACTATAACACTTGGGTATTGCTGTTTCTGCTTCTGGCAAAAAAGTTGCCATTAGGCTTAAATAGAAGATTCGGATCATGATGGACCGTGTTAGCTTACTAAGGCTGTTGCACAGTGACGCATGCCTGTTTCATACATCCATGACTGCTAACTAGCTCACCAAGAATGGGTGCATGGGACTTGCTAGACCAGGACTGTACAGGTTTCTGTAGCTGCCATTTCATCATTGTAGTTCTGTAGTTTCTGGCCCATAATATTAGAGCAAGACTTTGAAAAGGGAAGGGACAATGCCACACTAAAATTTCCACAGAAACAGAACAAGGTAAACTCACTGTCATTTGTTCATGAGGATGGTGCTACTGCAGCAGAAAGAGAGAAATGGTCACCAAATTTGTGACAGGGCCTCACAGAAATGACAGAAGTGAAGGTTCACAGAATAACGTGCAGTACTTCTGAGATGAAAGTACCAACATGCTCTCCCAGCATCATGTAGAATTTGTGAATGGAGTGGCTGGAATTACCATTGAATATCACCTGCAGTTCTTCGATGTGAACAAAGGACAGCTAAACACTACAGAAAAGCCTCTGCAGAGGAGCCCAAATTCTTGATGCCATTGTTAGGTCTTCAGGTGACTTACTTGCTGGATAAGAGTCAGTGGGTAAAACTTTCTACATCGAGACAGGATTTTCCTTCAGCAGTGTAGGATTGCTATGTGTGGATGAAAGAAGCTACTTCCTGTGGGCTATCTCTGCACATTAAACAAGGTATAGCAGCTTCCTGGCTTTCTACCCACTAGAAGAAAGCCATGAAAAATCCCCAAACTGTGAAAATCAAAAATACTCTGCAGACTTGCCACAATTGTCCAGAGTGAGAAGCCACTACACTGAGAATATTTGCCAGAAACATTTATGGAATCATGATTTTGAAGTCATGGACAACAAAGGGAAGAGAAGGTACCTCATAATGGTCCAGGTCCTGTTCTGGTTTAGATGTTGTTCCAATGGGAGAATGCTTTCCTTGTGTGTGTTTTTTAATCAGAGAGATGACATTGGAAGAGATCATTAAACAATGGATGTGCAGACTTATCTCATGATAGGTTTGCAACACAAAGTCAAAAAGATTATGTTAGAAAAACAAGTATCCTGGCCAATAACAAGTAAATATTAAAATAGAACAAACTCTGTGTGCAAACTCTGCTGAATATTAAAGTGAAAGATATGCAAATATTCAGATGTGAAGACTCACTTAGGTATTTATTTCCTGCAAAGATAGGAAATAACCCATATAAACAGAACACTGGATGCATATCTGTGATAGTGCATGGGAAAAAAGTTGAAGAAGAAAACAAAATATGTTTTCTGCTGTTTTTAATTTTCAAGGCCTGCGAAACCGAAAGTCTGTGGCAAGGAAAGGTTACAAGGCAAAAAAGAAAGCTTCAGGACCTGTCTCCATCAGAACCTTACAGAAGCTGCTTCCACAGAGCATATGGGGTCGAGCAGAACTGCAGTGGGAGGCAGGTCTACAGACCCAACAGTCGTTCAGCACTGAGCAGCAGGTGGAGGGAGGGCATTACATTGACCCCACACACAAGGGAATGAAGACTGGACTCTTGATTGAGTCAATATGATGGAAACACAGAACTTCAAAATGGATGCCACATTGTTGGGTGTGAATAATACAGATCTGCAGAAAAACCTGGTGAATAAATAGGAAGAGTGTTGCCAAGTTGTATGATTGTTAGGATTCCAGGAACACCCTAGTCTTCAGCCTTCCTCTGTGCACCAACTGGAAAATGTCTCAGACATGAGTTGAAGCTCCAAGATTGTGCTCTCAGACTGAGCATTGCCTGGGCAAACACAAGTCTCACTTGGATGCAAATGGTCTTCTTTGTGGCGCTTGGCAACAGTCACACAATTCAGATTATATGACAATATATATCTTGGGAGCACAAGATTTTTCCCCTAGACAATCCAAAAGAAGAGCTTGTTTGGGACTTTTAGAGAAAGAGCCTGTGTTTAAAAACATTTTGTATGACCAAACTTTTATGATTTTTTTAAAGAAGTGAGGTGCCCTAGGCAGATTTGATTCTGAAAATATTTTACTTTATAGGACCTGAAAGAATTATATATGTGCATCAATAAAACCAAAAAAGGCCCATGATTCAGCTACTGAAAGAGCCCCTATCCTAAATATGTATATCCATAAGGAATATCAGCCTAAGGGCAGTAAAGCATATTGGGACTTTGATTTCTCTGTGTCTTTAATAACGGAGTGTTTCATAGCACTCACATACTTTTAAAAGCGGCTACTTAGACTCATTGCATAACTCCTGGGAAGCTATTTTTGGTTTGAGTTATTTTCTTTACTGCCTTGATTTCATCTATTTGAGAGTAGATCACATTTCTTTTATTACAGCTCTTTTCTGTCTCTTCCATTATTTCCGATTTTATAGGAGCTGTTTATGCTAAATCTAGTCTCCCTCCCTAAGCTCCTGAGTCTTCTCCATGTGTAGTGACTTTACTTTTTTTTTCTTTTTTCTTTTTGCCCAAATATCTGTGTTAGGTTCTTCTAATCCATGTAGTTCTTTTTCTAGGGGGGGGGACTATGAGGTAGTACTGGGGACATTTTTGTTCCTCTAAACTAATAGCAAATTAGCTTAAATCAGCATTCTATTCAGACATGCATGTTGGGTAGAAGTGAGGAATTTAATGTTACACCCAACTCCACAGAACATTGTTTCGGACACACAGTATCAAGGCGCCCACCCAAAGCCATCACCAACTCCACCACTCCTCCAGAAGGCCTCTTTCACACGTCTCTCACAAGGCTTTCCTATATCGGCTCTTTCAACAACCACTGAAGCCCAGATTACATCGCCAGAGACTCATGCAAGCTCTACTGTGGTTTATTTTAGCAGTTCAGTCCAAGGAAGGCTTAGGAACAAGAAATGTCGGGATATGTTTTCATATAGTCACCTTTCCAAAAATCCTTCCTCACCTTGTATTCTTATCCCCTGAAGGACTAATTCTTTTAGCTTTTATGATATTTCCACTTAATCATTCTGGCCTTTTAATGTATGTTTACAATTTTTTAATAGTACTCATAAAATAAGTGAATTGAAGTTCTATTCAAGGGTATATTTCCCTTTAGGACACTAAAAATCTTTATAATCCACTTATTATAAATTCGACTCTCTTTTAGGTAGCTTAATATGTATATAGCATTTATGTGTCTTTCTAAAGTATCTAAAAGAAGTCTTGTTTGATAAAATTAAGACCGTAGATATTCTCCAATACCTAACATGTTGGCAGTGATTAAATGCCTTCTGATTGCCAGATATTATTCTAGGTTCTGGAGACACCACCATGAAAAGTGCAGAACAAAATCTTAGGTATGTTGCAGCTCTGCTCTAGAGGAATGTAGTCTCTGTTAAAGCCACAGGGCTACTTACTAGCAAACACGACTACTGACCTCACATGGAACTTCAGCGGGAAGCACCTCAGCCAGAGAAGTAGCCTTTAGGTCACCACTTTCTTTTCTCTTACTTCCTTCCCCAGAATGCTTTGCTCTTTGGTCCATTGGAATGCTGACCTCAAGATAATCTTCACGACCTGGAGAAAATTTAGTGAACATAGGTTGTAATATCATTTTTCACACACTATTAAAAGATTAACTGATTATCAATAGATTTCATTACTATATTGAAGCTGAGTTTAGAAACAATTTAGCATATGTCAATAATTAAAATAATGCATCTCAGTTTATTATACATTCTAACATTCATGGCTAAAGTATATCAGTTATGTTATGTTTATATACTAGTTAAATAATATTAAAAATTTCCAACTCAAACTCACACTTTTGCTCTTGATATTGAAATAAATTTGAAGAACATTAGAAAATTTATTTCCCATAGCAGTTTATAAGAACAATTATTTTATTTTAACTTAGAACAATTTAAATCAGAATATTAATTTTTATGTATGTTTCCAGTTTTTATGAATATATTATGATCTGAGCAGACTCATACCTCCCAGCACTTGGGAGTTTGAGACAAGAGTATTGTTAGTTCAAGGCCAGCCTAGTCTACACAGTTTCAGGCCAGCCTGATGTACACAATTCAAGGCTAGCCTGGTCTACACTGTTCTAGGACAAACTTGGCTCAAAGCTATTATGGTACAATCCTAATCAATATTCTTTGTTTCATTATCCACTGTCTCAAAACCCAGTGTTTATAAGGTCAAAGGATCAATGTAACTGAAATTAAGGTTCTCAGAATGAGATCAGATCTTTAAACTTTTAGACCTACCTAATAAATATCCCCATTGAAGGAAATTCCAAAAGCAAAGCAGTTCCTGACAGCCAGAAGTGGCCCAGGAAGCAAAGAATACCTTGTTTTCCCAGGAAGTAGCCTTGAACTCACAGGTAGACTCTACTGTTCTACTGAAGATCAACACCTTCACAGAGCATCGCCAGATGGCCACTCTGTCTCCAGAAAGACAATTTTGCAAGAACACGAACTGCTGTCATACCACAAAAATGGCCAAACATCTCCCTGCAGCTCATATGAATGAATGCTGCTTCTTTACCCATCCCATCGTTAGCCGTCGTTCTTCATGGGGCCAGCCACTCTCCTCAGTTCCCTGGGATCTTCCTGATGTAGACACTGAAAATACCACATTCTAGGATTCTTTCAGCCCCAAGAGAACTAGAATGGTTACCTACATTCTAAGTATGAGTTGCTAACATTCCATTAACATGTAAGATCATAAAATTATCTTGAGATAGATTCGAGGTGTTTGCCTAAGCATTGAGCAATGATGGCAAGGTCAATGTTGAGAAGAGTTCTTTTATGTTTACCTTTCCTGTGACTTCCAGTTCCCAGCAAACATTTTGCCCTTGAACACAGCTTGTAGACTCTTCCCTTATGCCCACTGCCTTGAGAAAGGGAGGTATCGAATGGGCAGACCCTCTCTTGGCCACCAGTGGACCTGTCCTTAGGACTGCTTTGAACATGACACAGATGCTCTGAGTAAACTATATCCCAGCTTAGAGGAACATTGCCACCTGTAATGTTGCAGCCATTTCAGCAGGAGACATTGGACTATTCACAAGTGCTCCAAGTTTCACCAACTGAATAAGTTCTCTATAGGCACGACAAGCCTTGCTTGCCTATGGATGACCTCAATAACAGCTCTGGTGGAGATTTGAATGTGATGGCCTTCACAGCCTCCTGTGTTTTGAATACTTGGTCCTCAGCTGTTGGAACTTTCCAGGAGGAGCTTTGTTAGAGGAGGTGGACCATGGGTTTCTGAGCCTGGTTTCAAGCCAAGTATTGAGACTACTTTTACCCAAGATGTGAGTCAGCTTCCCACTTGTGCCAACCTTTCCCTGCCATGATGAAGCTTCCATTTGAATTTGTATGCCAAGAGAAATTGTTTCCTCCCATCAGCTGCTTTTAGTCTAGTGTTCTGTCTCAGCAATGAGAAGCTAATTACAATAGGGCTCTGGGCTTGGCTACTCTGGACCTTGTAATATGAGCCCTCAGTTAGGTCAGAAGGAGGAAGGGTCCCAGCTCCCATGACTCAACACACAGCTTGTGATTGACAGAAGAGATTGTGCTCATGTGAAGCCTACAATTTTGCCCTTCTGTGGGGTCAGTGATTGTTGAAATTACAATCTGAGCCCAGGCATCCCTAGACATGTAAACAGGCTGTGTGACACTCTTTTGGAGTTAGTCTTGGAGTTTTCTCTCCTGTGCACTGATCCCCCACACCCAGTGTTGGAATAGCAGGCTTCCATAAAGACTCCCTCTAAATGGTTATTTCATGACTTCAACCCCGACAGCAGGAAGAATCAGAGCTCTCAAGGCTAAAGGCACCAAGAGTCCCAACATGTGAGGTCTGGGAGTTATACCTCTAGCTGCTGGATGTTGGCATTCTAATCCCAGAGGAGTAAACCTCTGTGCTGAGCATTTAGAACAATAAGCCTCTGATTTTTGAAAGCTTAAAACTATAAGCCTCTAGATCCCAAGGCATAGAGCCATAAGCCTCTGAGGGTTTTTTTTTTAATATTTTTGTCTATTTGCAAACAGAGAGAAAGAGAGATGGAAAGAGAATGAGTGCACCAGGGTCTTCAGCCCCTGCAAATGAACTCCAGACCCATGCACCACTGTGCATCTGGCTTTATGTGGGTACAGGGAAATCAAGCTCTGGTCCTTAGGTTTTGCAGATAAGTACCTTAAAGGCTGAGCCATGTCTCCAGCCCAAACTTCTGAGTTTTGATCCCAGCTGTAAGTCTTTGTCACTCAGGGCCATCAGCTGTAAGGATGCTCTTTCTTTCCTATCTTCAAGAGTAAAACGAACCCTATCCAAGTACTTGTGCCTCTTCCTGATAGCAGACCAGTTATAGTGAAGCCCTGTTTCCTTGAGACCACCTTCAGATCACATCACATTACTTTAATCCTATGATCTCTTAATACAGTTTAGTGAAACACCTCCTGGTTGTTCAAGATGTGCCTTCTCTTCATTGCAACAAAACATCAAATCTGAATAGTTCAAGTACAGGTATGTTTCTGACGGTCTTTAGCTAATGGGTATTGGCAGCATGAAGAGGAAGAAGAGTCCAGGCAAGAAGAGACAGACAGAGCGAGAACGTTAGCCTTGCTGTGAGGTAGGAGAAGAGAACAGAAAGTGAGCCTTACAAAACTGGAATAGGAAACAAGTTGGGCTTTACACACACTCACCAGCACAGCCCTGGGGCGAGGGGTTTGTCTGAAGGTGACCTATGGCTCTATGTAATAGTAAAACACACACTGGTGGGCGAAGTGTTAAGCTAATGAGACATACCATGTATCCTTATGGAGAATTATATGTAACTGATAGAGCATGAATGGCAAGAAGCCAGAAGACCCTTGTGATATGAACTAAAAGCCCATCCTTTGCACAGTGCTGCCCATTGCACTGTTAAACTTTCTCCCTTCTTCCTTCCTTGGAAGTTCCTTTGCTTAATAAATTGTCCCTGCTTCTGCTACAAGTGTATGCCTAGTTAATTTCTTGTTCAGGAACGTAAGAACCCAGAGCCCTTCTGGAGGGTTCTATAAACCCTGATATCAGTTACATCCAGATAAGGAAGTTCCTTATCCATAAGATGAATATCAGAAAAATGGGGAAAAAAAGAGATCTTTTGATTGGGCTGCCTTAAAGATAAAAAAAAGATTTTTGTATTGTTTTGTTTTGCTTGGTTTTGTTCTGTCTTACGCAACATGTGGAATTAAGGCACAAAAGTACCTGAAACTTCAAGATTTCTCTCAGTTCTTGTCTAGTTTGAAAAAAATCAATGAAAATGAGCCTTTATTTCTCTAACAATTTAAAACTATTTCTTAAGCAGTATCATTCTGTCTCTTGGTTCTGTCTCTCTCTTTCACACATATACACAAATAAAATGATGCATAAAACCACCTCAGTCATTTTGTGAAGTGATGAAAGGACTAGAAACTGATTTAACTTAATGAACCTTAATTTAATGCAAAGAGGAGTATAAGTCTTTCTACCATAGTAGTATCAAAGACTTTATAAAGTAATTTTACTATAATATTAAATTATAAAGAGCTATTTTATTTACCCTGGGGACACACTCATTGAGGTACAAAAAGATTTATCCATGAATGTTAGAAGAAGTTCTGTTTAAAATACAGAAAATTGAAAGTGATATAGGTGATTAAGAGATAAAATATGCTTTATGACAAAAGATGCCACTAATAAATTCCATCAAATAATATTTAACAACAAGGAATGAGCTTATAATTAAAAGAAATTCAACCTACATAACTGCCAACTAATTGGGTTCCTGATTTAATAAAATGTATTAAAAAGACATACAAAATTATGTGGTAGAATTCAGGATTCATTTTTGAGTAAATAAGAGTAGACTAACCATATATAAGGGTGGTCCTTTCTAGCTTGTAGGTTTTAGTAAATGTATGCACAAAATATTGTTAATGTCCAGTAATATAGTATATATTCTTACAATAACAATACATTTCTTTTATATAGAAATGCCTATATATTTCAAGTGGAAAAATTATTTGATCTGGGTGGCAAACAATATGTACAGATCCATTTCCCTTCACAAAATGTGCACAAAATATATCAAAGATTGTTCAAAGACAATAATATTAATGCATTAGCACAAGAAATTCATATATTCTACCAGTGAATAAGAACCAGTTATGAGAAGTTGCTGAAAGATTTCTGTTCATCTGAAATTAGATGAATAGAGATGCCCAGCAGAGAAAACAGAGGTCAAAACAAGTGTGGAAAACATAATTCCAAATGTGCAATTAGTTTTTCAAAACCAATCAATTTCTAAAAATCAAGAAACCCCAAAATCACAATTCAAAGAACAGAGTTCCTGAGACAAACAAGTGAAATACGGGAAGATTCTATAAAGGTAAACTTCATGGTCATAAGTTAAAATCTAATTTGCAATAACTGAGATTACTGAGACTTTCACAGCTGCATCTGCTGCTGAGTGAGAGCCAATTTGCATGAGCCAGAAAAATAAAATTCTAAATTCTTTCCGGATAAAACAAGATAATACCAGGCCTGGATCAGGCAATGAAGTGGGGGTATGACATATCTCCTAATCTTGTCAAAATTCAGAGAGAAAGAAAAATAATAAGAGCTGACTTAGTATGTTCTCTGTGTTATATGGATAAGCCTGGCTCTGTGATATGTGTGGGTTTAAACCAGGTGTTCTCAGAAGGAACACCAGAAGCTTCTAGAATTAGCCAACAGTCATTATCAATTAAAAACATTACCTGTGACCAAAGATATTCTCTTGAACAATAACCTATCACATGAAAGTCACCAAAATCAATAAAAAGAACAACTTAACATTGCAAAACTTAGTTTTAATCCAACATGTGAGAGCACCTTGTTGGCTACTGCGTTATTGTGTCAGTGACAAAATATATGAGATGAACAATGGAAAAGGGAAAAGACTGATTTCCGCTTATGGTTTAAGAGGCTTCATCCATGATCACTTGTCACTCTTCTTTGAGCTTGAGGGGAGACAGAATGGAATAGTGGGGGGTGCATGCTTGGTGGCCAGGGGAGGCCATGCGTGGTGGCCAGGAAGCCAGAGGAAGGAGAAGGGTGGGGTCTAAGATCCCCTTGTTGCCCAGCCCCTAGGCCCTGCCATCTAGTTTCCACCAGCTCCTCCCAGCATCAGAGGCTGGTAACCAAGCCTTCATTCAGCCCATGAGACTTTGTTGAACATTCTAGCTCCAAATCATCAGAGGACAACATAGCTCTATTTAAGGGGGACAGTAATCCCGGGGAAGATAGTCGCAGAGCATGTGTTTTTGGGTTTATGTCTGGGATGCACTATATAGGTTTGCTGTAGGACCCACACTCTCCTCTGTGGGCACTTAACCAGTCAAAATATGGATTGCCATGTCTCCTTAGTTCTGGGCCAGCTTCTGCCAGTCTGCATTACAAATACTGTTCTTTTCTTTGTGTTTTGTTTTCAAACCATGCCGTGTAGATGATATATGAAGTAAATTCCATCTAGATGGTACAGTGATGTAATTTCAAAGAATAACATGTCAAGGATGACTCCTCTTTAAAAACCAAACATAATTCTAGAAACAATAAAAACATTGACCCCAAGAGAAGATATTTCTCTGTCATTTTCCTAACCAAGTGAAATTACATCATAAACTTAATAGAACAGTAAAGAATTATGAAATAGCAAAGGACTAGAAAATTAAATTTCCTTTATGAAATAAAGAAGGTGGTTGAATACTTAATTTTTAAGGTTTTCCTTTTGCCTTTCAAAAGAGCAGTTTTTAAATAATATTTTCCCAAACTTTAATTTTTAGTGTAGATTTTAAAATATGTTTTGAGCTTAATTCTTTTAAATCTATATTAAAAATGAGAACATGTTCAGAAATAGCAGGTATGTATTAATAATCATTTATACTATGGAGAGATATTGTCCCATAACATTCCCAGTCCTTCAGCAGCATGACCACAGTGAGATACACTCAAGAGCCACTGAACCATGTTTCAAAGAAAAATAGGACATTGGACGTTCAATTACTCCATTTAAGGAATATCTGTGGTGATGTCTCTTTTGAAATCTAGACTACAAAAATGTTTGTGTTTACATTCACTATTCCAGCTTGTTAAATTATACATGGGACATATAATTCACCATGTACCAGCAACAACTTTTCTACTTCTCATTCTTATAAAAAAATACTCTCTTCTTTTTGCAGTACCACTCTGGACCTTCTACATGCTAGGCAAATATCTACCAGTGAGCCACACTCCCAGCCTTAAAATATTATTTTGAAATATATTAAAGAGGAAATGATAAAGCACACTCAAACCAGACATTCAGCAACTTGACAGTTTACTTTTTTATTTGTAATTTACTACTAAGAGAGAAATGGCACAATTTAGTTAAATTAGGCTCATAATTTGCACATGGAAGCATATGATTAGAAGCAGGAGAATTTTTTATAATGTTAGCCAAATAAAATAAATGTTAATGCATGCATTTATACATAGGCACCTATATGTCTCATATTTATGTACATATGTATGTAAATGTCAGGAAAAATTCACCATTATATAGTAGCCATTATTTCTGAGACATGAGAAAAATTATTAAAATTTTTTCTTCCTATTTTTCAGTCTATTAAATGTCCAGTACCTATTCAATAAGTTAAAAATGTTCCAAAATTATTAGATAAAAACACAGAAGTAATCAGTTTTTATTTTTTTACATAAATAGTAAAGAGTTGTTATATTTAAAATATACAAATAAAAAGAAAATAACTTATAATTCCATCTTCTAAAGTCACAGCTACCTTTTCCATAAGATCCTTGCCATCACTTGATTCATTCAAATACACCCTTTGGAAACATAAAATGGGACAACCTTATGTGTATTTATGCTGCCCATGTAAACATGATACTTGACATTCTGGTTGTTCTTTTCAGTTTCCAAGATTTCCATACACATTGTATTGCATTTTGAACACACACCAAACTAATCCTTACTTAATGCTAGATTATTGAAATTCTGTCAACCACTTAAAACTGTGTATAGATTTTTAAAAATTCTATGAGTAAGAAACTATTCCTTTCCTATAAACTGCTGACACAAATAGAATGTTCTCATCCTAGTCTAAAATCTGAAGAGAATACAGAACTTTGGACCCATCATGATTAGCTTAAAAATAGCTAATATAATTAGTTAACTTAGAAAAGGGCCAAATGAATCATAAGTAGCAGTTAACAAGAAAACAAAGTTTCAAAGTAAATAAATGATGAGGGTCATTTTTCCCTTTGAAAGTAAAAGTCAAATATCATTTAGAAAATGTTTTATTTTCTTCATAGTAAACTATGTACTTTATTAAGAATTAAGAAGACATAATTACTTTTGTGTATATAAACAGATACATAATTACATATATACTTATTTTCACATAAATATGTACTGATATAAGTTATATACATATCTATATACTAAGCCTATTATAAACAATAGATAATATGCATATTTATAGATGTACTTATATACACTATATTGTATCTTTTAATTTTAATAATACTAACACAAATATACATACTTATGAAATATATATTTTATAATATATCTCTTATTCGTGTATGCATGACTTAAATAAGTTATATATATCCCATGTCCTAGCTAACTACACCATTACCACGTGTTAGCCATTAAGTAAAGACATCTCAGAATTAGACACTCAGTTGGCTTTCTCAGAAATGGCCCTTACAGTTAGTTAGTCCTTGAGCTTCCAGGAAATTTTCTTGTCTCCACCTCTCTTCTTGCAATAGGCTCGCTGGGATGACAGACACTTGCACTTCAGTGTCTGGCTTTATGTAAACCATTGGCATCTGAATTGAGTACAAACGTGTATGGCAACACCAAGAGATCCTGCTAGATCCAGAATGATAACCAGCTCCCAGATGGTAGCATGTGTAGCACTGGAAGGTGTTGCAGAAGCTGCCAGGGGAAATTGGTCAATGATATTTGGAGAAACCAGAGACCACTTATATAGAGTATGGATGGTTGTCACGAGAATGCTGAACACACGGCTATATGGAAAAGACCAGCAAGTCAGGGAGTGCCCATCTGTGTAATAGTGGCACTAAACCTAGGAGGGTAATCAATGACTTACTGATTGGCTAAGAGATCCATTCAGTGACAAGGAACCTTTAACTGGAACTGGGATCCATGGCGAAATCATATGGGGACCAAGAACCGGGGCTCCAAGGGGAAAATTCCCACTACCAGAGAGCTACAGAGAGACTACCCCCTTTAAGAGCTAGCCAAAAATAGCAATGTTGTTTCATTTAACCTATACTGATCTCACTCTCTGATGGAGATTCTATCTGTATTTTTCAGAAGGCAGTGAGAGAGCCTGGGACAACTTAATTCCACCAACAAAACATGGCATGATGGCTGACATCCTGATAGGAGACAAACCCACCCCTGGCCCAAATGAGACCTACACAGGGCCCAAATGAGACCTAAAGAAAGTGAGGAGACAAACAGGAAACCAATCACCACAGCAAGTCTGATAACCCATGAAAGGTCAAAAGAGACAGACACCAAAGATACCCAACACAACCAAGGGCAAAGATCCAGAGATACTTAAGATCTCAACAATAAACCAGACTTAAAACTCACCCACCATGACTCAGGGAACTGAGCTGAAGAGGGAAAAGAATATAAGAGCCATAGTGAGGGAGAATCTCCAGGGAAGAGGGGAAAGAAAGAATGTAAGAGCCGTGGTGGGGGAGAATATCCAGAGACATGGACCCCTCAGCAACAATGCACAAAGTGGGAAGGAAAAAGAAAACCTGGCTACCTCTGGTGCAGTTTATACCCCCTACCCTATGGACAGGTCCATTATGCACACTGAGGAAGGACCCCAGTGGGTAGGGGACAGAGAGGAGGGAAATGGGGCTCCTTCCAATATTTGCTCATACAACGTATATAATTATTCATAATAAAGACATTAATTTAAAAATCATGAATAAATACAACATAAGAACTTAAGGGATAAATACATTTTCTAGGAAAACATGTAATTCCAGCTCTTCCAAATTCTCTATTAACAAATTTGGCTACTGAGAAGTTAAAAAAAAAACCAACACAAAAAACAAGATGTTTAAAAAAAAAATGCAGCTTTCCCTTTTAAGATGCCAATGGCCAGAGGGAAGGGCCTGGGACCTGCCTCAGGTCGAAGAGCTGGTTAACGCCATGGTGGGGGGAATATCCAGAGTCATTGCCTCCCTCAAAACCAAACCAAAACAAAACAAAACAAAACACAAAGAACAAACAACCCCCCCCCCAAAAAAAGCCTGGCTATTGCTTGCACAAGTCACAGCTCGCCAATCCTTGGAGTGTTCCAGCAATCCTATTGAGGAGGGCCTTCAGTGGATTGGGGACAGGGAGGTGGGAAATGGGGGTACCAACACAAGACTTATTCATACAGTGTTTCTACTTATTAACAATAAATAAATAAATTTAATTAAAAATAATAAAAATGATTAAAAATTTACAAAGATGCCAGTGGAATTCTGACTCTAAAACTTTGCATTTCTTAATTTAATGGGCCTATTGTTTTTCTTGGTGAAGAATAAAGTTAAGCTATGCAAGCCTCTTACTCTATTCCATATGTGAAGTATGAAATATGGAAAAGCAGTGTCAACATTTTCTCTTGTATCATGCTGTGGCTGCTCTGCCGTGACCCTTTTGCTTAACTTCTAGTAGGGAGGTAAGTGTAGTGGAGAAAATATTACAAGCATTAGGAAAATAGATATCAAAGTGTCTGTATAAGAAGGTAACGCTGGGACTAGCAAGCAGTGAATTGCCAACAAAGGCTTGGCATGTCTGGCACATGTCATTGGTAAAATCTCATCCTAATGGCTCAATCATTATTAAGGGTAGAGTTTTTCAGTCCCTGGTTTACAGTCTATAGACAATTGGATAACAAATGTCTTGACATAAATTTTAGAGCTAAAAATGTGTTTCTTCATGAGCTTTATAGAGTTGTCCCGTGTATCTGTGGTATTTGCATCCACAAATCAACCAGACTGAAAATATTTTAACCATTGTATATACTGGGCATATGCATACATTGTTGCTATCATTATTCCCTAGAGTATGGCAACCTTTTACATAGTGATTATATTGCATTGCATTTTTCAAGCAACCTAGTCATAATTTAAATATATAAGAAGGTATATATAGGTCATCTGCAAATGCTAGATCAGTTTTCATAAGGGGCATGAACATCTTTAGTCCCTTCAAAATTTCCTCCCATTGGTTCTATGAGCAAATCCCAGAAAGTCTTGGAATGGGGCTGCTAATGCTTCAGACGACTACTCCCCCGGGGAACTGAATCATGAAGGAGAAGACCAGCTTTGCTCAAAGATGAAAACAAAATCACCAAAGGGATTTCTGGAATAGTAAAGAACTTCAGTTTGTTACTGAGAGATTAATCACAACGCTGACATGAAAAGGGAAAGGAAGCTGAGAAGGGCCCTTATTGCATTCTCAATCTGAAGAGGGTTAAAGTGCATTGACTGTAGTTGCCAACACAGTCAAGAGGATCCTTACCTTATTAACAGTAAACAAAATGTACTTATGTGATGATATCTAGGACTATTGAACTTCTATTAAATTCTTAGTTGTTGCTGTCATAGTTTCATTCTCAATATACATATGAATGACCAAAATGAAAGAAAAGAGAAATAAGAATCACACGTACATAATGAAATAAAATGAAGGGCAAATAGAATTTTAAAAAGATAAATTGATTCAAATTAAAAAAATCATCAAAGAAATGTGAATATGCATCATAGACTGAGGATATGACTTTGGAACTTGAGCCTTTGTAGCCTCAAAATAATCTTAACAATGTTATTAAATTATGTAAACCAGAGAAGCACTTTGGGACAAAATAGAGCCTTAGTATAAAGTGTCAGATACCTGAGCACACATTCATAATTCAAGCTTTTTGAGTCATACACTTTCAAACAATCCATCATTTTAATTGGAATTCTGAAGTTATAATGAAGTATTCATTTTCAGAGAAAGAGAAAAAGGCAGATACTCAATCCCTGAATGTTAAAGTTGGCATGTAATAATTTTTCAAACTTTAAAAAATTCTAAAATATACAGAAACAATTCTACTGGCCTTTGTCCTAAATATACCGAGCTATTATTATACCTTAACTGTTGGAATTGATTAATTATTGTCTTAATAAATGAAACAATCACATGTGGTTCTAATAGCTATTAGACTTGAAAGCACAATGAACAGATAAAACTATGGACATTCAGACTTGGGCACTGACAGATATGTTCCTTAGAAAGAATGAGGTGAATCTGTCACTTGAAGGAAATCTGAAAGTATATGTTGCTTGTGAGAACCTCTACATGTTTAAACCAAACAACAGAACATTGTATGAATTAGCTACCTAACAATGACCTGAGAGCTAGGTCTAGGTACTTAAGATTTTTTCTGATTTGAGAACTGGAGAAACGAAGGAATACAATTTGAGAATTCTATATAACAAAATGCCAATATTCAGAAGATCTGTGCAATTCAGTGAACCAGCATTTTCTAAATGACGGATGCAGGCTGTTACAGACTATAAATTAGAGATACATGATAAGGCAAGAATAATGGGTAGTGTGATTGTCAGATTCTATTAAGCAAGTAAGCTTCAAGAAGCTATTACTAGGGTAGGATAGGAACAGGGCTACATAGTACTCCTCTCTTACTAATTGTACACTGGGGTGAGAAAGGTTTTTATTCATTTACAGATTGTTCCAGAGGCCAGTATAAGACTCTAACTGCCTTTCATTAAACTAATCAGTAAAGAGGTTTGCAAAAAAAAGTAAGAAAATGCCACTTTCTTCACTAAGTATTATTTTTGAAAATGGGCTACTTATTTTAATTTGTACCATATTTTTATTTACAAGTGTTTAATTCCATATTTTTCTTTTCTTTCTCTTATAAGAATCAGTGATAATGCACTTTAATGTAGTTGAGTTGACCAAAGTCAGTGGTGGGCAAGGATAAATGAGAACAAAGTCTAGTGACACACACTTATGAAAATGCCATGAAGAAGCAAACTAGTATATATTTAATTTTCTTAAATACAAAACCAATATATTGGTCTGACATAAAAAAGACCTCTTGAAGGTTCTTGGCATCTTTTAGATTATTTAGAGAAAATTATTTGATACTTGCTAACCTAGAATTATAATTTTTGCAGTCCTCAGCATAGAGATAATGTCTTCAGCCATATTTAGGAAGAATGTCTTCAATCTGAAAAAGAGGCTTTATATATTTGATCCTCTGAAAACTTTTCTAATATGTCATTTGTGATTTCATTGATAATTCTTTAATTCATTCCCTCAGTATGTCTCTCCTATGCCACTACAACATCCAATTCTTACCTGGGCATTGTAGCTCTTATCTGTATGCTAGATTGTCAGATTAATTCACAAAGTTTTTGTGTGGTTATATTTTATTCACATTTGAAAGAGCTTTGAAACCAATGCTTCATGGGCAAAATACAAACCACACAGAAGCAAGAACAGCTTCAGATTCCTCCATGCCCAAACTCATGTTCCAGGATCTCCTATACAGAAGCAGCTCCATGTGAGACTTTGATTCTTGTCATTCAAACTTACACCTCTCAGAGTATTTGTTTATGCCTCATACTCCAAAGCTTAAATAATTTAAATGAATAAGAAATAATTAAGCCTTTTTAGGGTATTTTTAATCACTCCATATAGCTAAATAGCAGATATAATAAAATGATGTAACTAGACAATAGTTACCCAAAAGTTTTCATTTCATTGTAAGAATTATGCTGCAATGGAATTGGCCAGACAGGATCTAAGCATTGTATCTTTTTTTCTCTTTTCAAGTCTATTTTATTTTTAAATTAATATCTTAATTATCAATAATTAGATACATTATATGATGAAATCTTGTGATGTACCCCCCACCTCCCTCCTCTCGTCCCCTACCCACTGGGGACCCTCCTCAGTGCACTTACTGGATCTTTCCTTGAAGTAGGGTTATATGAATTGCACCAGAGGTAACCAGTTTTTTCCCCCTTTGTGTGTTGTTGTTGAGGGGGCAATGTCTCAGGATAATCTCCCCCACCATGGCTTTTGCAGTCTTTCTACCCCTTCTTCCGCTCAGTTCCCTAAGCAGTGTATCTTAAAGTGGCTAGTGGTGCATACCTTTAATCCCAGCACTTGGGAGGCTAGGTAGGAGGATTGCCATGAGTTCAAGGCCACCCTGAGACTACATAGTGAATTCCAGGTCATCCTGGGCTACAGTGAGACCCTGCCTTGAAAAAACCAAAAAAATTTTTTTTTTCTGATGTGATTTCTATAAAGTTCAACTTAACAAAATTTAATGGGTTGTGGTAACCTCATTATTGAAACTTTATATACAACAATTTATAAGGTTATAAATTCCTTTGTAACATTTTAGCTATGTTTCATTTCATAATAGGGCCTCTTCTGCCCCAACCCTTTCAAAGGCACTAAACTGGAGGAGAAGGTATTCAGGAAAGAAGGACATATAGAAAAACCAAAAGTAAATGTAACTCCAAAGATTTCATGTGACACTTTTCTCTCAAATTCATCTGACCAAGAGGTAGGGCACAGATTAAGGATAATTACAGGACATCTTATCCAAGAGATCTCATGACTAAGATTCTAGGCTGCTACAGATTTATATTAATAAGCTCCCCAAAAGGTACCCCTGAGATGATAATTTGAAGAACCATATTACTAGCATTGAAATTTATTAATGTGTCATATTACATTCATTTCTAATATTCTCTTATTATACACAGAAATCAATATATTTTCTTCTACTTTAGGTTTCATTATTAAAAAAATATTCTTTTTCCCCTGATTCTGGACTCAGATACTTAAGGCAATCTCATACATGTCAACAAAATATGAAACCTAATTAAATCTCATCTATGCAATGAAATGAACTTGCTGATTATCTTTGATAATTCACTGAAGATAGGAAAGTAAAATATGGTCAATAATATTTAAAGAGATCTTTTTGAACCATGGGTCTCATTTTGAAAAGTGATTAAGCTCATTTTTTTCTAAGAAATCCCTGTCTCTCATAAATTTAAGTATAACTTCTTATTTCATTGGTATTTCAAAAATTTCTTTTGCTGCTTTTTGGATCATTTAACAAGACTTTTTTTTCCTTTTTAAGTTGGAATCTTTACAAATTTCACATGATCAATCCACTAAGCCCTTTTAGGTGTTCTATTTCAGAAGTGAATTGTCTTAAGGGAAAAAAAAAGAACAAGAAAAAACACGTGAGCGTAAAACAACAAAGGCAGTTTTCTTTTTTAATTTGCTCAAAGACACACGGAAGCCTTGTCTCATAAGGTGCATCAGAGAGTTTGGTTAACATGTCTAATTGTTTAAAGTTCGTGTTATGGTCTTAACTGAAAATTATGTGTTTCTCTGTTTTACAAAAAGTTTCAATTAATGAGTTTCTTGAAACACAATGCAATAGAAATTTAGAAGTTCTAGTTCTTTGTTATCAGACCTAAATTACTGCAAACAATTATAGTAACAATAAGCATTCACACCCAAGTGAGGCAAAGGTAAAGAAAATGTTTCAGAGGCCCAAACAAGATGTGAGCACAAGTCCCTGCTGCTCAGGGCATACACTGGAACCCAAACTTGCTCTGTCTAATCCAACATGCCAGCAGAACTGGGCGGTAAGGAGTTGCCAACTCCTGACACAGAGTGAGCAGGAGCAAAGAGGGTTTTCTAAAGAGAGCTCCCTCCACAGCAAGTCACATAACCTGGGAAAGGATAATGGAGACAGACACTGAGGAAACCCAACACAATCAAAAGCAAAAATCCAGACTCTTAAGACCTCAGTACTAATGCAGACTTAAAACTCACCCACCATGATTTAGGGATCTCAGCAGAAGAGGGGGCTGAAAGATTGTAAGAGCCATGATGGGGGAGAATATCCAGAGCCATTGCCCTCCTCAGCAATGACAAGAAAAAAAAAAAAAACTGGCTACCTCTTGTAGAATCCAAAACCCCCATCCCATGGTCTGGTACAGCAAGCCCAATGAGAAGGGCCCCAAGAAGGAAATGGGGGTATCATCACAAGACTTGATCATACAATGTATCTAATTATTGATAATAAATATGGTAATAAAAAACAAAAGTTGAAAAAAAGAGGGGTTCCTATAAACCGTTACACTCAGACCTGGAAGAAGATATTCTTTTGTCCTGCTTGGCTTTGAGTAGACTTTGGTGTCTTGATAATTCCCAGTTAAGAGCTTTAGTGAGGCCTTAACACCTGAATAGATTTTACCTAAGACACAGCCAGAAGTGCAATCCAAAGATTTAGTTTCAAGTAATCAGAGGCTGAAAATCAACTCCTTGCCACAAAAAGACCTAATCTTTAGAAAACAAGTTAAAATCAGGCCTTGGAGTATTTGCAAAGATAAAGTTCCTTGTTATGATGCTCAAGTTTAACAAAATATTAAAACAAACCAAAACAGCCCTCTGAGCATCAGGACAGCAATCCACACATTACTAGTTTCAGATAAGGAAGGGTTCAGAGAATGAAGAGGTAAAAAAAGTAAAGCAATGCTGTGAAGAAATCAAAAACTATTCAAGTAGGCCAGGTTTCTCCAAAATACCCAAATGGATCAATTAGAGATGAAAAATATAATAGATATAATAACCAGAATTAGAAACTCAAATTTTCCATACCAGATGAGACATAACCAAATCTGATATCGTAAAAACAGACTGAAAAAATTAATTACAATGCAGGGGAAGGGGAAGGGAGTGCAGGTATCAAAGGGCTGAAAATAGAGAGAGCAAAGAGAGAAGAGAGACACTGGCTACTTAGAGACCCAGGTCATGATCTGTCGTGATTGTAGGGAAGAGGAAGAGAAAGACCATGGGACTGGCAATGACTTAGCAGTTTTCATATGATCAAAACACAGGACTTCTCAGATCCAAGAACCAAATAACCACCTACCAGATGCAAATAAAAGTTAATATGTAGACACATTGTTATAACACTGAAGAAACCTCAAAGCAATAGGAAGAGTTTAATAGTAGCCCATGAGAGCTGCGGAGCTTTTCTACATACTTATCAAGAGTAACAAGGGAATTGTGAAGAGAATGTGATGTTTGAAGGCCTGAAAAATATAACCAGAATATAATTAATGAGAATCTTGTTCAATAATGTAGATACTGACCTTTTTGTATAAGTCAAAAGAGACAGGTAATTTATTACCAAGAGTTTTCAAAGAGGATATTTAATGATATAATTCACAGAGAAAGAAAACGATCCCAGGATCTGAGTTTGAGAAATAAGAAAAAAATGCGTCCAAGAAAACTGTAAATAATATTGTTTAGGCTAAGCAAATATCAGAGGCAATAAAAAAGTAAAATAAAATAACTGTGTTGTAAAGCTGGAAAAGAAGATGGTTAGTGAAAGCATTATAGGACCTTTCTACTTTTCAAGGAACGCAAGCGGAAGATTAATAATAATGATTTAGCTGATAAATTAAACATACAACTTAAAATTTCTAGAATGTAGCTGAAAGAATAATCATAGAATAGAAATTCAATAAGGAGGTTATCAATACAAAAGATGACCAAATGTCATGGAAAAATAAATATGATAAATTTAAAACATATAGAAGGTAATAAGTAACATATTGCAATGGAATGCATACATGACAGGTATAACAATCAGTATAAATTGAATAAATCATATATAAAAGATTAATATTGTCAGACTGAATTTTTAAAATCAGACTTTATGCCACTTATGAGTTATATTTAATATTTAATGATATATCAAATATATAAGGGTGGTTAAAATAAAAGAATTTTAAAATTATATTCTATTTTACATAGCATCATGTACTTGGCCATAAATAACTATGAACACTGAATGTGGAAAATAAGTTCTCTTTGCAAGTGTACATGGAACATTTTATAAATAATCAAGTATCAGATAATTAAAGAACTCAAAAAATTTCAAACTACCTAAATGACATAGATCACATTCATTAACTGTACAACACAATTTAAATGTCAATGACAAAAACTCAATTCAATCTCATGAGTTCCTTTATTTACAAAGAATTTGCATTTACACAAGATGGAGACTTGAATAGTAAAGATTGTTGTCAGAACTTTCTGAGTATAGATGAAGTATTTATGGAGAAATGGCTCTTTAATACTGTGAAAAGGAGAATATAAGGTTGCATTTATAAGAGTTAATCATTTAAAATTTCAAAAACTAGAAATAAGTTTATGAAATATAACGTTAAAACTGAAGAAATTTGGAAAATATTTAACAGATACCACTTTTCATAAATTTAAGAGATTGTCCTTTGAGAACGTAAATGAAATCGACAATCTTTTAAAAAGGTTAATCAGATATTTTTTTTAAAGAGACAAAGAAAATGATCTTTGAAGTCAAAAAGGTCTGGGCTGGGAGATGCTCAGTGGTTGGTTGTCTTTCTCATAACCTTACAGATACCTTGTTAGTCTTCATGTTAACCTGTTTCTTTTAGATTAAGTAAGGCTTATAAGATAAAGTTTTTGTTTGGAAATAAGAAAAAAAATTGAAATGCTATGTTTCTTCATAATAATATTAGTATCTTTTCCCTATGACCTGACAATGAAAAGACCACAAGAAAAATCAATCATGGAAAGAGCTGTCAGTGTGAAGAGCAAACCATTCAGAAGACGAAGGAGGCCAGGAAGAAATAGAGCAGGGAAGACAGAGGCAGGAATGAACATGCTGTCCTCATGAGAACAGGTAGATCATCTGCCCTGAACAAGAGGATGAAAACTCACAAAGGCCATGCCCAGAATGCTGTTGACTTGTCGTAACTTTGAGGTAAGAATACTTCAATTGTCTATAAAAAATGAAACATGAAACTTACAAAACTGGAAAACTAGCAGAGTAGGTACACAGCCAAAAGTAAATGGAGAGATAGAAGATGGGAAAAAGGAAACTATGATGTCAGAGTGGTCATGAGACACAGAGGAGGAAACACATACGGACTTGCATTTGTCCCAATCTGAGGATTAAATAGACAGGAAATTTAGTTGGTTTTTTTTAAATTTCTACAAAGGAAATAAAATACTCAGATATAACATGAATTACTATTTAACTTTTTAATATTACAAACTTTGCTCAGGAGCCTTTATTATAGTTATTAAATATCTTTCTATTTCATTAAGTTTTATAAAATTCCCTCTGATTTTTCTTTGTGACTTTGAATATATTAAACATTTAATTACTTGCATAACTTTTCTGGCATTTTTATTATTCTCTGTCTAGCATGTTTCTGAATGAAAGGT
This sequence comes from Zapus hudsonius, assembly GCA_004024765.1. Classification (NCBI taxonomy): domain Eukaryota; kingdom Metazoa; phylum Chordata; class Mammalia; order Rodentia; family Dipodidae; genus Zapus; species Zapus hudsonius. The sequence goes on from PVHP010008987.1 coordinate 50,045, forward strand.
TTCTTTCTTATTCTACATGTAATTTCTCTGTTGGATAGAGCAAACTAGAAAGGGGATAGTAAAAACTGAATTCCACATATTTTGTCCTGTTTCATTTATTTTCTATTATTTACAGTTTCAAAATCATAATTTTGTATTCAGTATGAATAGCAATATGAAACAGAAAACAATGTAAAACATAAATCAATTTTATGACATCTATTATAGCAATTAGGACAATTTTTGTTGAAGAGGACCAATCTGTATCTAAAACATTCATAAAATTATGTAGGGAAATTGCATATAGATCCACCTTCTGCTTATATTCTTGTAACTCAGAATCACACGTCAAATTTGAACTTCTTTTCCTATACAACATTTTCTATATTTCCACTTTGTACATCTGAGTTGCTCAAAAAAGGCAGAGCCCAAAACTTGATTGTGAGAAAATTATTGTTAATGGTGCCTTCAGGTTAGAGCTGTGGTGTCTATAAATAGTGAGAATTTTTCCTATAAGAATATAAATGGAAATTTAATTTGATGTTATATCTGAGTACCACTTTCATAGCTATACAAAGATGCTCATAAAACAAGCTAAAATATGTTTATTTAATATTTTTACATAATTAGACAGTATAATTTAAATAGCCCAATGAGAATTCTTCAAGGAAATAAAAGTTATAATGTGAGGAATCACCTAAAATTGTGTCATCAACCTTAATTTTTCTGCCTCAGAGCAAAAAGCAACAGGCACTTATTTATAATTTATTTTCAATTTATTGTGATTTTTCTCATAGCTTTCTAATTATGTTTTTACAACAAAAATAAAAAAGATTAATGTACTTGAGTAATGAGAGATGGAAAGAAAGAGAGAGAGGGAGAGGAATGGAGAGAGAATGAGCCAGTAGAGATTTGGTACACAAACTGAAAACTTGTGACTATAAATTTGGTTGAAAATTGTTGCCAAGGCTTTAACCATGCATTTTTTAAATGCAATGAATAATAATAATCCTTTAGAATCAATTATATAATACATAAATACAAGTTATCATGGAGAGGTGACCAAAATAACATTAAGAAATAAAATCACCCATCCAAAGGGTGTAATCAAAAAAGTAAGTACAGTAAAAATGAAAAAAAAAATTGTAAAGAACTATGCGAACTTCTGACAGGGAGGCTACTAAAAATAGAAACTAGGTAATCCAGAATTGTGTATATTTGTTAACCTATACTGTTCTAACTCTCCGATGGAGATTGTATTTGTATTTTTCAGGATATAGCGAGTGAGCTGTGGCCCATATAACCCTAACACCCGACAGCAGGCCAAAAGATGAGACCATGGCAAGAGATGAGCCACCACAGTCATATTGTGGAGGATCCATATGGAACCCTGCAGAGAAGGATGGGATGAACAAGGGACCTATAGCCACAGCCATTCAACCAACTCAGGATAAGCCAAATGTGTTTGTGCTTTTCAGGATACAACGAGAGAGATGTGGCCCATCTAACCTTACCAACCAACTGTAGGCCGATGGATGAGATCCTGACAAGAGAGGAGCCACCACAGTCATATCAGGGAGGATCCATAGGGAAC
>PVHP010008988.1:0-51606 GCA_004024765.1 Zapus hudsonius
AGTGGAATTCCTCTGCCTTTATGTTAGCCATGATAATTTGAGCATTAACAAACTGAATGTTGGTTTGAAGTAAAATTTCTAACAAAATAGCTGTGGATAAAGAAACAACATCAATCTGAGGCCCCCTCCTTACATACTGCTTGTTAAGACAAACAGATACATTATTTTAAAGTACTATTGCTTACTAAATTACCACAGAATAAATATAATGAATTTCAAAGAGGTGTCCAGATTTTACGTTCTTGAGTAATCTTATGGTAATGGACATTTTTAAGACTGAAATTATTTAATACAAAGAAACATTCTTTGTTCACACTGTGAACAATTGTCTCTTAAAAAGAGACCACAATACAGGCATTCTTATTTGAATAACACAAGGAATAATGTCAAGTTATTTCTCTTGTCATCCCCAAAATATTTACAAATGTAGGATCCTGAGCATAGATTTTTTTAGAGTTGGAAGGAAACTAAGAGAGGCAGTCTAATCCTTCCTGAATTCAGAGAGATGAGATGATTTATCTAGCCATGTAGCTAAACTAACGAGAGAGCAAGGGACCCAGGTCCCTGTCCATTATGCCACAGTGCTGCGTTCCTCTGAAAGAAACTGCCTACTCTTTCCTGGGCTTTCCTGCTAGTTACAGTCTTGGGTTTTATTTTTTTTTCCATGACTAACTAGTGTTCTTTTGTTTTCTTGTGTGGGTGTCTGGGAACAAGCTAAGTATTTTTATTGTTATAATTGAACAGTATATGGTTATGTGGTGACATTTGTCTAGTTATAGGGGTCAAAAAATGGCTGTAGTCTAAATTTTCTGCCCTCATTTTTGATAGTCAGCTATTTTAAAATAGAGTTTCCTAATTTTGAAGTGTGAATTCCCTGAACTTTTTTGAAGATTGTGTGAATGCATATTTATATTCCAAGAAAAGCATACATAGTTTTAAAGTACTATTTTAGAAGACAGGAACTAAGCCTGATTGTACTCCAAGCACAAGTTCCACTAGAGGGTCAGTTATCTCCACCACCTTCTGAGGAGCCCCTTCCTGCTGTGACAAGTCTTCTAGAAGCTTCTTGGATCTTGGTACAGAAGCTATGGAGGCCTCAGTCTTCTTGTCCCTGTATTTCTTGGGGCTGTCTTCTTCTCTTTGCTACTCTTTTTCCAGGAGAGGTTGTGAGATTCATGATATTTATTCATTAGAAAGATATAGAGTCACTTCAGTTATACCTTTTTTAATTGATATTTTATTATCCAAAATTAGATATGTTGTATTAGTAAATATTACGTTAGTATCCCTGATTCCCTCCCTGTCCCCAATCCACTGGGTATCCTCCTCGGTGGGCATATAGGCCCCCCTCAGTTATACCTTGATTGAAAAGGATGTATATGGCTGACCTGAGAAACCAAGACTATTGCAGTGAGCAAAAAGATTGAATTGGAATGTCAATCAATACTTTGCAAATTAACTTTTAGAATGCCTTAGGTTCTTTACTTAGAAAATCTCTGTTGGGTCTAAAAATGTTCATTTTAAGAGCAGAACGAAAATCCATAGATGGTGGTTTAGAAGTTGCTCAGATATGACTTGAAAAATTGAATATTTCCTTTTGGAATTTTATTTGACTTAGAAGACTCTACTCATGAATAGAAATTCATTTTGATGGCCTTTCTTCCCAGAAGAGAATGGATATAAAGCACTTTGTATTTTTTGCTCATTACCTTTGTGTGTGTGTGTGTGTGTGTGTGTGTGTGTGTGTTGGCAGGCTCTCATTCTAGCTCAGGCTGATCTAGAGCTTACTCTGTAGTACATGCTGGCCTTGAATATGGCAATTCTCCTAAGTGCTTGGATTAAAGGCATGAGCCACAGTTGGCTCTATTTAAGAAAAAAAAAAAAACAAAGAACAACAACAACATAAAAACTCTAGCATCTGGACATATAAAGAGAAAGCTAGCACAAAGGCTGGCCTAGTTCATTTGTTCATTTTTAAAGGCTCTTACAGAGAACATACAAATCCTTAGGCATTTTCTTAAATGGTGGGAAAGGAGACTGGCCTTCCTTGCAGTCTGCTAGAGACAAAGCCAAACAACTAAGAACAATTCTTCATGCTAAATATTCACTGGAGACACCCTCCCCAAAAAAAAAAAAAATCATTGATCTCATTTGGGTGTCTGGATAGGAGGAGGTTGGCCAAGGGTAGATTTCACCAATGATGTAACAGATATTTGAGTTATGTCATAAATGTTCAGCACAAATTTGTCTGGCAGAGAAAGGACTGCATTTTAAATAGTATGAGATGTTTACCATGTTCTCTTTGTTTTGAATTAGAGCTCCAAACGAGAGTGGAAGCCACTGGAGGACCGCAGCTGTACGGATATCCCTTGGCTACTGCTCTTCATTCTCTTCTGCATCGGGATGGTAAGGACACACACAGGTGTCTGGATTAAGGGGATGATGGTGAGGGGTTGTAATAGACATGTGCAAATGTATTTTGCCCTCCTTTATTACTTATATCTAGAATAATTAGAGGACCTAGGATAACACTAGAAGGGTTATTTTACCCTCAGTTCAATTCAGTATATTTGGTGTTTCATATTATTTTGCTTTGTTCTGTTTTTATGTTTTTTTTTTAAACATGAAAACCGAGGTAAAAATTAAAGAACCACTGGGAGTCTTATTCCATTCACGCTATCATTTTAGAACCCCAGGTCATGTGATGTGAGTTTCTCTGAACTCTGATCTTGAAGGATTGATGAACAAAACACTGGCCTTGAAGTCAAAAATCCTGAGTTGAAGACTCACCAAGTTCACATAAGCCTAATGGTTACCTCTGAGCCAGTCAGTTCTCTCCGAGTATTGGTGTTCCTTGTATAACGTAAATGTTTTTCTAGATAATATATACCATACCTCCAGTTCTGACGCTTTTCAGTACTTCCTTTATGGGGAAAGGGTTTTCACTGCTTCCTCCTCCTGCCCACATGCCACCTATAGACGGCTTTGCACTGGAATGAGTGGCATTGCATTGCCGGAGATCAGAGCATGGGGTGATTTTCCACACAGTATAGATGGGCAGCAGACTTCTTGCACAAAGTGCTGGACATGTATTTATTCTGAGACATCCCCATTCTGCCTTGCTGGAGTTCTGGACAGACATCAGCAGGTTTAGAGTCACGCCAGTGTGCTGGGCTCCAAACAGATAAGCATCTGTTTTAGAGCTAGCTGATGTTTAGAGCTACAAAGGAATTGGGAATCCTCGTCTGGTTCATCACCCTCAGTTTACAGATCAAAACATCAAGCCCAGAGATAGAGATGACGTCCTGGGCCATACTGCTACTTAGTGGAAGATCAGCTGCAGCTAGTCTCATCACCTGGGCAAGTGTTGCTTCTACTGCCCTTTCCACTTCATCTGGGGAAATGCAGATACATACTGCTCTCTCTCTCTCTCTTACTCTTTTGCAATCCAAAATGCAGTGACACCATTTTAGGCAGCCTTTTTCTTACTCTGGTGTGAGTGATTTTAACCCTGTCTTACACTTTTATGGAGGTTCTTTATAAAAGTCATGATCTGTGGCTCTGTAGGAAAAAATTTTGGAAAAATCTTTTTGTATGTCTCTGCCCATTTTGCGAATGTTATCTATGAATCACAAAAAAGCCATGCCTTGGCCTATAGGCATAATTATAGGTATGAGTTCTTTCCCTGAGACAAAGAAAGCAAGCTATAAATTTTAATGAAATATAATAAATCCAATAAAATAATGAGTGTTTGAAGATGAAAATACAGCTTTACCAAATTTAGGATACTTAGAAAAGGTCAACAATAGACATTTCCTGACTTAGACATTATAAGATACTACTCAAGAGTTTACTTAAGGAAATGGCAGCTGAAAAGCAGCACACATGAATATTCATGCAGATTGTGGAAAAGACTCTGGTAACAGAAGTTGTCCACACCCATTGACTGTAACCCTGGGGCAAATAGCAACTGACCTTTCAAAATTATGTTTATAAAAACATATGCTATGCCACCCAAGGTGTTTTTGATTTTCTGTGCTAAAATAGCTCAGGAAAGTGCAGTCATTAATGTTAATAGACTGATCTGGAAGTGACTTGAGCAGAAGGAGCAGTTTACTGAAACATTTTAATACAGTGGTAATATAAAGTTGATTTCAGCGTGCTGGTAATTAAGACCCACTGTGTGCACTTTTAAATGCTGGCTTGGCATTATTTGTTTTGGAATGATTCTTTTACTAAATAACTTTCATGGAATTGAGCTCATATGTGTTGCCTTGAGGAGACTAAATTTTTCTCAACACTGTCTTGCCCATTATGCTAGCACAGCAGAGATTCCCAGTTTTAGTTTCTGAGTATTTAGATCATATGGGTTTTTAGAAATCTTTTAACCCCTTTGGATTTCATTCTGTGGCATCTCATACCCCAAATGTTTAGAATTAGAAGTGCTACCAATCTCAGCTTTAAAAATTTTGGGGGAGTATTTATACATACATAATGAGGTATCTTGGAAATGAGACCTGACTCTGAACATAAAATTCACTTTTGTTTTCTGTGCACTCCGCACACACCCTGAAGGTAACTTTATCTACTGGTTTTAGTGCATCTGCATTTGGGCTGTAACTCTTCACAGATTAGGTGTGGGGTTTTCTACTTCTGGCTCATCTTGGTGTTCACAAATTTTCAGGTTTTAGAGCATTTCAGATTTTCAGATTAGGAGTGCTCAATCTGTAATTTTAAAAAGAAACACTCAGCTAACATTTGTTGAACATTGTTATTCTATGGTTCACACTTTTGTCTAAATATTTCTCATTTAAGTCTGTGAATTACCTAGTAAGATAGTTTCCATGCCCCGCTTGTAGGCAAGATATAGTGATGTTAAATATCATCTTGTCTACTTAGTGGCAAAGATGAGAAATCCTGATTGTGTTCTCTTATTAAGCTCCTGCCTGCTCATTTTATAGATGATTTCTCAGAGAGCTTGCCGCTGATGTTTACATTGAGCTTTGTTCCCATCTTCCCAGCACACCTGACACCGAGGCTCTATCTAGTTCTTAGATATTTTTAAATGTCATTTTCACTCATCTTTACCATTAAATCTTTGCTTCATGTCTCTGTCTTTTGTACCTTCCTCTTTTTCTTCTCCAGTTTCAAAGTTTTATATGCTTGAACTTTCTAGAACCTAATAATTTTCAAAGTAAATTGGTATCAGCCCTCCTGAGAGCTGCCGTCTTCTATGTTTAAACCTTCTAAGAGACGGGCTCTTGTTGTATAGCCTGGTTTGGCTGGCTGACCTCAACTTGCCGTCTTCCAGCCTGAGGTCCTCTAGTGCTGGGATTGCAGACATGTGTCCTCATGCCTGGCTCATGTCGGGCTAGAACTTGCAATTTCCCTGCCTCCGCTTCCTGAGTGCTTGGGTCACAGTTACACCACTATGTCTGGTGTAACATAACACTTAAATTTTCCATTTTCATAAGTTAGTAAATAAGTTTTCAATCCTAGTTGTACATTATAGTCAGCTGGACTTATTTTTTTTAAATCTCTTTCCTCAACTCCACTTCAATGATTATGATAAAATCTCTGATGATCAGCCAAGGTTGAGATGCTGTGCATGTGCTAATGAATCATGGAAAAGTTTTGAGCAAGAAGTAACATGACAGGGTTTAGAAACATGGCCCAGGCAACCAGTGTTACATTTTAGGCTAATCACTCTGGAAAGGCTGAGGTCTAGATAAAAGTTGAACCTGGGAAGATATCTCAGTGGATAAAGCACACAAGCATGAGGACCTGAGTTCAGATCCCCAGCACCCATGTAAATGCCAGGCAGGTGTCGCAGCCTGACCTGTAATCCCAACACTCAGGAGGCAGAGACAAACTGGTTAGCTAAACTACCTGTATCAGTGAGCTGTTTGTTTAAATGAGAGACCCTGTAGACCCCAAGGTAGAGAGAGATTTAGGAAGATACCCAATGTCCACCTCTGGCCTCCACACGCTCACACTTGCACCGTGCACACATATGTACCCGTATATATATGAACACTCACACATGCACAAACACACCACACACAAACAATACAAAAGGAACTTAAAATAGTGATAAAAGAAAGGAACAGAGAATGAAGTAGGATCAATAACATTTAGCAGAGGTATCCAAAGTGCAGGTAGATGAAAGGCCACCAGCGACTGAGATTCTTGTTTTAATGGTTCCTGGTAGAGCTTTTCAGCTCAAATCCCAGCTCCTTCTACATTCCCAATCATGGTTTCTGTACATGATTCTCCTGAGCATGAGTAGGTTCAATAAACGAAGTATCACTTTATTAATAGCTGAGTTGTCACTGAATTTTATGCCCAATAAAGCATTCCATGCTAAAATTCACTGAAGCAACATGGACTAAGTCCCTTGTCGTCCAGGATGCTTGTACTTTCTTTTTTCTAAAGGATTGACATTTATGAGAAGAAAAGAACAAATGGAGATCTACCTGGATGGCATCCGTCCAATCAGAGGAGACTGGTTGACCCTATTGGGGGTGTACATCATGCAAAAGAATTATCCTTACTTAATGAGAGCTAGGTGCTGTGAAAGGCAGACAAATAGAAACTCATTGAATTCTCAAAGCTACTCAAGGAAGTATACACTATAGTTATTATCTTTCTCATTTTATAGTTAATGAAACCACACAGAGATATGTTCAATATCTTGTCTATGATTTTAACATGCAGCATTGAGCCAGGAGAGGAGAGGAAGAAAGTTTCAAGGGTTAGACTCTATTTTGTTGCCTGGACTCAAGAACAACAGAAAAAGATTTTATTTAGGACACGTTCCTCTGGGACACAGTCACCTCATTTGACAGCAAAACATGGAATCAATCAATGTCTGAGATGAGCCAAACAGATTAGCATTGAGGAAGGATGGAAGCACAGAACAGAGAGACCAGAGATTACAGCCACTCTGTCTATGAACAGCCTGGGGTGCACTGCTGCTGTTGATAGGAATTGAACACATGCAGGAAACCGCAATGGTTTGGGAAACTATGGAATGAGAGTGTGCATTTTTAGACATGTAGCATTTGCAGCAAAGGTTACACCATTGGAAATGCAAGGTTGGAATTTTGGAAACCGAGCTGGGATTGAGCTGGATTTAAGAGACACTGCTTAGGTTTCCTGTTAAATTGCTTTCAAGGGGGCTAGAGAGATGGCTCAGCGGTTAAGGCACTTGCCTCCAATGCCTAAAGCCCTGGGTTCAATTCCCCAGGACCCACATAAGCCAGACCCACAAGGTGGTGGCCCTGTTTCTCTCTTAAAAATGAATAAATAAAATATTAAAAATAAAAATAAATAAATTGCTTTCAAGGAAGAACTTTCATATTTTATAACATTAATCTAGTTCGTAGGGCATGTCATTTCTACCTCTTTAACTGTGGTTTAGCATAGCATGCAGCTCAAAGTGAGAGGGTCACTGCAGTATTGATTTACCTGTTTGATGGTTTCCTCTTGTCCAGCATCATAAACTGGAAAGAACAGCATGCCAGAAATTACTGGAAGCGTTCTTGGTCCAAGTAACTACCATCTTTTAAGTCCATTTCTTTTTTCTTTTGCTTTTATTTTAAATAATAGCAGCAATAAGTATATAGCATATATTTTACTATTTTAACTTTTTTGATTTTTGGCTTTTTGAAATAAGGTTTTACTATGTAGTCACACAGGCCTGGAATTTAATCCTCCTGCATCAGTTTTCTGAGTAATGGAAGTACAGACTGTGCCATCATGCTTAGTGCCATTTTAATCATTTTAAAGTATATAGTTAATTACTCTTGTCTTTAATCTTTATTTTTCTATCACTGTAGTAAATCAAATTAATTTATACTTTCTCTCTGCAATTATACTCTTAATTTTTCTCCTATGTCCATTTCTATGTCTGCAATGAGAATTCTGGACAAAGAACTTACTCAATGAATCTTGGACTAAAAAGGAAAGGGGCTCACAGAGTTCAATTTACTAGGCATGTTAGTGGCAAAGCCAGACTCAGTTCTAATACTCTGTGCTTGGTTGGCTTATTTCTTTTGAAGTGTCCACAGAACTTAGTGTCAGATTCTGCTCCCCCGAGTTCCATTATTTCCTTCTCTTTTAAGAACTTTGTGGTCCTTTTAGAGTCTTGTGGTGAACTTTGACTTTTATATGCTCAATAAATGCTTATTGAATAGATGTTTCCTAGACTTCAGTCATCCATTTTCCCTTTTTCCTCTTATAGTAGTGTGCTCTTGAACTTTAAAGGAATCTGTGAATTTGACTACTGGCATAAGTTTTAAATTTATTACTTATGTATTTATTGGTTTGTTTGTATGGGTTTGTGCCAGGACTTCAGTCTTTCTTCCTCATCTGCTAGATCCTATCCTTCCTTGTCTCAGGATTCTCAGAAGAGGTGGAACAGAAGCCAAGTGTTACTTTAGGACTTTACAAATCAGTTACTAGGAGACAGACTCAAGCTCTGATTACTATACAGGACATACTGTAGAGATAAATGACAGTGTTTGAGGAACTAATCTATGTGTTTTTATTAACTCCCAGGACACAGCTATACCATACCATACCTCATTTCCCCCATTTATTATTTTATAGCATTTTAGCATGTCCTATTCCCTGCCCCCATGTTTTGTTGATATCTCCCCAACCTCAGTGAAGAACACCTGCCTTGCCTAGTTGCTTAGTAAAAAGCTCTAGGCGTGAAATTCAAGTATGCTTGTGAAATAAACATATAGCCCATTTTTTTGACTAACAGTAAGTGGTATTAAGAGTCGAGTCGTTACTAAAGTAGAACTAGACCTATGACATGAAGGGAACAGGTTCCCTTCATTGCTTCATTGCTATCAATGATTGATAGCAAGTGGCCTCTCTCCCAAGAAGGCTGTAAACACTGGCTGTCAGGTTGCCTGTGCCTACTGTCCCTCTGTGCCTTTATCTGATCTGAGTCACCTACTTGTGAGCAGGTTTTTCTGCTGTCTCTTCCTCATAATAGCAATTCTGAAAGCACAATAGCTTAGTCATTTCAAGACTTTAGCAGGGTTTTTCTTCCTTAGTATTAGGCTACACAGGAGACTGTGATTGCTTTTACTCCATGCTTAGAGTGGCTTTTCTTGCCGTCCTTATCATTTCCTTCATTAATGTGATTTTCTCCTACCAGACACCTTTTCTCTCTTTCTCTGTAAAGTTTCTCTCACCTCTGTCACCTTGTTTAAATTTCATGTATATATATTTTTTTCATTTCTGAAACTGTATTGCTTCCTACCTGTGGACTTTAGCATTTTTGTTTTTAAGGAGATTGTAATTTTAATTAGATTTGGCCTACTTCTGCTTTGTCAGTGCTTGCACCATGGGGGAAGTCCCTTGGATAATAGTCACGGTCTCTGTCAACCTTATTAACTTGCTGCTCTGCCTCTTTCCCTGCTGCAGCTTCTCACACTACCCTCATACTTCTGGAAGCTACTAAGAAGTTTAATTGACCTATGTGAAAATACATCAGTATCCCATTTTAGCATACATACATAACATTTATAATTTAAGCCTTTTATATCCCAGAAGATTGGAAGGTGGCTTAGGATAAAGGAAAGATAGATACCACATATCCAGCAGTACTGTTTTAAAAAAAAATTAGAAAGGGAAATCAGAACTGTTTAAAGGAGCCTGTAACACAACACACTTACCAAACATAAGAAAAAAATGCTGTAAATAGTAAAAGAAGAGCATAACCTTTTAATTTTGTAACCATTTTGCTCTTCTAAACTAGCAGTAAAAGATGGTAACTGTGGCATGAAAATATTTCTGTGTGATAGCAAAATTACTGACATTATTACTCAGTTTTTACCCCCTAGGAAATTGTTATGAAATAGAGAATTGTAGGGAGGTTTTGTTTCCAGTTTCTATTGTTAACCTCTTTAGAGTGAACTTCCCATCCAGGTTACTTTCCACAGTTGCCACTTACTGATCACCTGCCATGGAGCAGGCTCTTGGCCAGGGAGTGGATCTGTTGCCTCATTTAGTCCTCATCATTATGCTGTGACATTGGCAGTGTTACTCTGTGCTAGAGAGAAAGAGAAGGCAGTGTCTATGTAGGTAATTAGATCTATTTTGCACAGGTAATAAGTGGGTAGTTTGAATCTAGATCTTTCTGAATACTAAACCCATTTGTTCTTTTTGTTACTGTATGGTATTTCTTATCAAAGAAATATATTGGAAAGTTTGTTGGAAAACCTTCTTTTACTATAAGAAGCACCTGAGGCAATCAACTTATAAATGAAAAGGTTAACTTCTACTCCTAGTTTTGGAGTTTTCAGTCCACGATTGGTTGGGCCTATTGCTTTGGAGCCTGAAGTTGATATAAGGACATGTAGCAGAGCAAAGCCATTCACTTCATGACAAGGTAGTGAAAGACATGAAGAGGAAGGAGCCAGGTTCCTACAGTTCCCTCCAAAGGCATGAATTCAGTGACCTGAAGACATCCCAAGCTCACTTGTTAAAGACCCAGTACCCACTATCATTATGTACTGGGGAATAAGGCTTTTAAAAACACGGAGAGTCATTCCAGAGTCAGATGATATTTTCCTTGAGAACCAAACAATAGCAGAAAGATTGGTCATTAAGTTTTCTATGTTTACCCCTCCTTTGGGGCTTTTGCTCAGTACCTGGTTTCCTAATCTGGGGTTCAAGCGTATTCTTAAAATGCTATGCTTTTTCTCATATCTTCGTCTGGCAAGTCAGTTTCTCCTTGCTCTAACAAACATCCAACCAGAAGAGGCATGTAGGAGGAAAGGGTTTATTTTGACTTACAGACTCAAGGAAGCTCCATGATGGCAGAGAAAATGACAGCATGAACAGAGGCTGAACATTACTTCCTGGCCAACATCAGGTGGACAACAGCAGCAGGAGAGTATGCCAAACACTGGCAAGGGGGAAACTGGCAATAACCTCCCAAACCCACCCCCAACAATACATTGCCTCTAGGAGGCTCCAATTCCCAAATTGTCACCACCTGAGGACCTAGCATTGAGAACACATGCATTTGTGAGGGACACATGAATCAAACCACCACACTTAGTATATAGGGTTGAAATCCTAAAGTGGACCTGGTAATGTTATAGTAGCCTTCCAGAAGTCAGGAGAGAAGGAGAAGGGCAACAGGGAAGCGAGAATGAATAACTCGTGACCAGCTTTGCCTAGGCCTCGTGCTAGTGGTTTAGCAGTTGCCTTAAGGTAGCAGATTACCAACATTTACTGTGCCATCTACTTTACATGGATTATGTCATGCAACTTGTATACCAGACCTTGTAGACGGTATAAACAAAGACATGGAGGATGAAACAAGTTTGTCCAAGACCGCACAAGTAGAAGATGGGCTCTGCAATAGCCCATTAATAACATAGATTTATGTGAACCTAAAGATCACAATCTCTCCCTTATAGACATTCTTATTTCTAATAATAAAAGTAACTAATTGTTAAGCTTTTACTATAGTGTCAGGTAGATTTTTTTCCACCAGGAATTATATAGTCTTTACCTCAGCCTGGTGAGCTATCTACTCTTTATCTCCATTTTATAGGTGAGTAGATTAAGATAGAAAGTTGAAATTATTTGGCCAGGATTAGTCACAGATTAGGAACTTGGACATAGCCTCTTTATTCTGTCAACTTTCTCACGAAATGTAGTTTTTAGATTTTTCTACTGAATAGAGCTCTGCCCTTCTCTCTACCTGCACAATGAAAGTAAGAAAGCTATTTAGAATAATATTTTGGGTAAGTATCCTTGATGAGGAAATATTTTGGGGTGAGTGTATGTGTGTGTGTGTGTGTGTGTGTGTGTGTGTGTGTGTGTGTGTAGTATCTATCCACGTAGTGTGAGACCCACCAGCAATATTGAGGTAAGCATTGATGTTAGTAGTTGGCCGTGATGATTTAAAAAGTGATCATCTCTGTCTTGCTAACTTTATTGTAGATGTCAAGAGTGCATGTCATTTTAATGACCAAATGGCACAGTGTTTCTTAATTCAAGTCTTGCCTCCATGCAACCCACTGTCCTTGGTCAAGGGTTGGCTTTCATTGCTTTGTTTTGATCAGCCCATGTCTGACTTAGCAAGCATCATGTGATCCCCAGGCATCTACCACTTGCCTTTGGTACTGGGATGAAGCATATTCCCATGAAACAGCAACCTATGCATCACATGAAGCCAGGTGTTGCAGTCAGCTTTCTAGTTGCTGCGCAGAAAAAAACCCAAACAAGTGGCTTGTGGAGGAATGGGTTTATTAGGCTTTCGGACTCGAGGGGGGACTCTATCCTGGCAGGGAAAATGATGGCATGAGCAGAGGGGTGGACATCACCTCCGCCACAGCACTGCAAACAGCGGCAGGACGGTGTGCCAAACACTGGCAAGGGGAAGCTGGCTTATAACCCCCATAATCCTGCATCCAACAACACAGCTCTAGCGAGGTTGTAAAACCCAAATTGCCATCAGCTGAGGATCGATCATTGAGAACACATTCATTTGTTTGTGGGGGACACCTGGATCAAACCATGATACCAGGGCTTCACTTGCTCTCCCTGTCTCCAGTATTGAGTATGGTGAGGCACTCAGTGTAATTCTCTGACTGATATACAGCTTTATTGCAGGGAATATACGTATTGTGTGCACCAAAGTGATGACGATTTGAACCACACATATTTACTGTTCTTTGGATATTGTTTTTTTTATCCTGTGTTGTTGTTGTTTATTTAACAATCTCTTTACAACCAAATAAAAGTGATGAGTGAAGAGTGCTGGGTTTCATTATACAGCTGCTCTCTGTTAGCTTCTATGGCCTCAGTAACTTGTTGAATCTCTCTGAGCCTCATTTTCTACATCACGAGGATTAGAGATAATGTGTGATAAGTCCCTTGTACAAAGCCTGGACAGAGTAGGTGTTTGATACAGAGAAGCTGCTATTTTTTATTATTATTATTATTATTATTATTATTATTGTTAATTGTTAAACACAAAGGCCATCATGTGATATAGAAGCTTGGTTTAGTTTTGTTACGAAAGTAAAAAGTATTTCCCTGTGGATGACTTTGTGCTGTTCATAAGCAGTCCAGAGGAAACAGTGGAATAGTGTTTGCTGGAAGGAAAGATAGCTCTTTGTTCCCTTTAGCAGACAAACGAACCTATTATCTATCAAGTAGTGACTGTTGCTATTGAAATGGTTTATTTGTTCTTTTTTTTCTGTTTCTTTCCTAGGGATTTATTTGTGGCTTTTCAGTAGCAACAGGTGCAGCAGCAAGACTAGTGTCAGGATACGACAGCTATGGAAATATCTGTGGGCAGAGAAATGCAAAGGTGGAAGCAGTGCCCAACAGTGGCATGGACCACACCCGCCGGAAGTGAGTAGCCTCATGCTGAACGATGAACACGCACGGAGAAAATCCTGCTTTTTTATTTTTTTGCTGCCTTAGAGATAATATCAACTAAATATTTTTGCATACCTCTGTTAGAGTTTTTTTTTATTTTTGTTTTTTAACTGTGGACTTGAGTCTTTCCTACTTTTTTTTTGAACAAATGCATTCTCTGACAAACAAAATTAGCCATGTTAAGTAGGCTACATGTAGATTTTAATGAGTACAGAAAGGCATGGTTTGAAATAGTTACCCTTACACTTTGTCTTCCCATTAGCCTTTAGGTTATGTACAAGTTTCAAGCCAGAAAATAACATATTATTTTCTTTTTCAAGATTATACTTGCTGGGAGACAGGGATAATAACAGACATTATTAAAGTCATAAAGTAACAGTTTGTAATATATCATTTATATGTGGACAATACTTTCCAATTTTACAAAAGATACATTTTTCTTTTCAGACTAGAACCTTTTTTGGGTTCTCAATATTCATCTTTTGGATTTTGTGCAATTCCTGACTTAATTACCTTTTTTTCCCTCAACATAGCTGTTATTTCATTGTTAATGTCTGTGCAGAAAATATGTATCATCTGAAATATATTTTAGGTATGGTACCAATATAATTATTCAAATTGCACATTTATATCTCATCAAAACTTATTAGATGATTTCAAGTATCAAACCAGACCTTCAAAATTAACAAAACTCATTAAAAGGCAACACTGCTCATCAGTCTAATACACTATATAGGAAAAGACGGCAAATTAAAATATTTCAGGCAATTAGTAATAATTATATAGCAGTAACCATATCAGTCTATTGGTTGAATCTTGGTCCTTCAGTGTAAGATTAACTTGATGATTTTTACAAACTTAAAGAAATTTAATCATTTCTCAAAGACATTCCTTCCTTTAATGAAAAGTGATAATGCAGATCAAGTAAAGCAAATTTTAAATAACAATGTAATGTGTTTTTGTGTAGCATGCCACAGAGAAGCATCTACCACCCTTTGAGGCAGGAGTAAGAGAGGCTGGGGTGGGCACAGAGCATCTAGGGCAGTCTGGGAGGGTCTCTGGAATGAACCCATATCCCTGAGAAGGGATAATTGAACTCTTAGCAATTTGGAAGATTGTTTCATTCAAGTGTCTTTATAATTGCCTCATCAAATTATGCAAATTTTAGACTTTATGTTATTTCTCATACAAGAGTATCTATATCTTTGTTGTTTACATTTTGCTTTGAAATAATTTTGGACTATAGAGGTTTCAAAACTTCTATGTTAATCTTGTTAATTTTCTTATCTTTTTTTTTTTTTTGGTAGCATTTGTGCTGTAAGATGTTTAACTCTGATACTGTTGCTATGTACCAAGTGTAACTTACTAGCATGTAGATACCAGAGATAACAGAGGCTGTTGGAGGAAAAGGGCTTTCCTCCTTCACATCCACGGTTCACAGAGCTTGTTATCATTTCATCCATTGCTCCCTTTATAGCTTACTAATGTCTCCTCATAAGGTTTGTGTAAACGCCATTCTCCACTTTGTTTTGTGGTGTCTATCAGTCTAGTGGAACAGATTTCAAATTCTGGGATTATTCTGCTTATACTTTGTCCACGTGCAAAGGAAAATCGTGTCTTATTCAGAGAAAGAGTCACTACTTAGCATAGTCAAGAGATATTCATGTTACCTAAGGACCAGAAACACTTATCCTTAACTCATGTATACATATTTAAAATTTATGCCCAACCTCCACTTCATCTTAAGTATTTCTGTCTATAAATGGTAATTATTTTTAGTGACTGTGAAAGTTTTAAATGTACCTTTTCAGGTGAGTCTTAAATATGTTTGGCCTTAGAGAAGGCTAGGAAGGCAGTGGGTTTTGAGTTTGTTAACTGTACTCAATCCCTTTCTCCTGCCACAGCCATGGGCTTCTGTTGTCTACTCTGGCTTCACTGTGCACGCCATGCCCTTCATAGCTAATGGACTGCTTTCCTGTCTGTGTGGACTGCTTTCTCCCTTTCTCGTCCACATTCCCTACTCTAGTGCCTGGTTTTCACTCCACAGTCAGACATATTTGTTGAATAAGTCAACAAACAAGTCCTTAGAAATGTAGGATGCAGCTCATTCTCTTTTTCAAGGGTATTGTTTCTTTTGTTAGAAAATAATTCGTCCCATTTTCATGTGTCTAAATTCTACTCCTCCTCCAGCTGTCAGCACACAAGCCACACCTAGAGAAGTCACCTTTGATCTCATAACATAAGCTAAGCATCTAAAAGAAATCTCTCACCATGACCTGTAATAAAAATAATTATATGGTTTTTTTTAATAATAATTTAAATGTATGTTTCCCTTAAGTGCCATGAGAGAAGCAGAGAATCCTGTTTTTGTTTTTTTCCTTAAAGCCTGTCTCAGTGACTGGAACAGCACAGGAACTCCATGTAGGGCTTGGTGAATACGCAAATAGATTCAGTCTGAGGAGTGAACTGCTAAGTTTGATGATCTGAGTATTTGAAGACTATTAATGTGTAATGATGAATGACTTTTTGTAAAGATTTTTTATTTACATTCCCACCAACAGTGTCTGAGATTGCCTTATCTTTCCTAGTATTTTTAGTTTTATTCTTAATTTGATAAATCAAAGAATAGTGCTTTACAGTTTTAATTTTCATGTCTTTGATTATTACAGAGTGTGAACCTTTTCTTCGTATGTTTGCTAGCCTCTCAGGAAGACTAGCATGTTTATTCTTGGTCTTCTTACTCTAATCAGCTCTGTCCTTTGAGCTGTGATAGGATTAACTTCTTTAAAACAGGCCTTCTGTTCAAGAACCTTGGCTTCCTGCTGTGGTCTGTAGTATCTCCTATGAGCCACTCAGCGCCTGCCCTTCAGGCTGTTTGAACTGTTCCCACTTCACCTGTCCTGTCCCCTCTCACTACTCCTCAGTGTGATGGCATCATTGTACGTGACACTCAGTTGATTCCACTTGTGTGCTGTTTCTTCCTCCTTGAAACACACTGGATCTCACAGATGACCTTTTTTGAGGAATTTCAAAATGACCATATCCCATAGTAAGCTTCCCTTTACTTTGATTGCCTGAGCTTTCCTGTTTGTACTACTCATTCTAGTGCCTCCATTCCTCTCTTTAATTATAGTTTCTTGTCTGTCTATTAATTAACCATTGCTAGGTAATAATATACCATAAACTTGCTGCTTAAAGCACTTGTCACATGAGTGTCTCTAGGCACAGCATCCTAGATGTGAATTCTGCCTGGTCTGCAACCTCAGACTCTTGCTCCAAGGCTGTGATTCTGGGGCTACTTTTCATCTGAGCTCATTGGTGGGAGGCTTCCCTTCAGGGCTTCTGAGGTTGTTCCCTGATTACCCAGAAAGACGGAAGTTCCACCGCTGGTGACATCTGAGGTAAAGATGGAATTTGTGCCTCCTGGTTGTGTGATCATGGAAGTGATGTCCGTAAGTCTCCTACAAAGATGGAGTCTACTGCAGTGATGTAGTCATAGTCTCCTGGACAGATGGAACTTACATCCCTATGCAGTGTCATTGTGGAGATGATGTCCGTAAGCTTCTCAGAAAGATGGAAGTTACATCTGTATGCTCTCTTTTAAAGGACTTCGCTATTTTGAAAATTCTGGCATTCTTTATTGAGTCAGCTGTGTCCTGTAGACCACTTTTAATAATTATAAAATAGGAAATAACCTTAATGGATTTAAAATGAAAACTGTATCATTAAATTGATTCATTTGTCAGCTTTTTCTTGGTTATTTGCTATGTACTTGGAATAAAATCTATACTCTGAGCTAAAGCACCTCATTTTTTTTAATCTTAGGAAAATTATAATCTAGTGAAGAAAGTGAAACTTCATATAACCATCATACTATAGTCACAAGTGTTACAGCTAGGGAAGTCGTCTAATGTTCTAGGGTAATGAGCTTAAGACGGGAGGCCCAAGCTGAGGCACTGCGGAGCCAGTCAGATGGCACTGTGGAAGTCTGTCCATGAGCTTCGATCCGTGTGTTTAAGATGACTACTGATACCTATAAAAATGTACGTGTCATCATTGGAAAGAACAAAGTGAAAATCTTAACACTATCATTGTTGAAGAATGGGTTGATTTTTATCTTCAATTACACTTCTCTTTTTATAAGTTTTCTACAAGTAATATATAGTACTTACATTAATGAAAAAATTATTTTAAAAACCCATTCACATTCTTTTTCCTTGAAGAATTTGCATTCTAGTAAGAAAGGCAAAAAAAAATTGCAAGGTAAATGACCGTGCATTGTGGAACATGCTACACACTGTCATCTGTTGAACACTATGACCGGTTTCTGGGTTCCTATCAATAGCTGGTAGAGAGAGAGAAAAATAAGGCACTCTAATGGTAGGACTGGAAGTACCAGTATATTTGGTTTTTATTGCCACTGGATCAAATTACTGTAAACTTAGTGACTGAGAACAATGGATTCTATAAATCAAGGGCTGTACACAGCATCGTGTAGCTTAAGGCTGATGGCAGGGCCACAGTGCTTTCTTGTGGGGAATGAATAGTCTCCCCAGAGCATTAAAGCTTCAAGATTTTAGTTCTAGGGCAGGGAAGTGGCTCCGTGGTTGAGTGCTTGCTTCTTACGTATGAGAGCCTCTTAGGTCACAGACCACCCAGTTCACTTACACAGAACCCATGGAAAAAGTTTGGTCCCAAACATCTGTAACTCCAGTTATCATGGAATTGGGGGGAGCAGATAATTGCTGGGGTTCCCTGACAGGTAGCAGCTATAGCTTGAAGGAAAGACCCTGTCTCAAGGAAAGACATATGAATGAATGATAAGAAGGATACTGCATGTTTTCCTCTGGCCTCCACGCAGCTGCACAAGCATGCACATATACCACACATCACATCCTCTGTAAGCACCTGGAAAAAATGTGAAAGAATTCAGTTCCATATGATTTTAGGACTGGCTTTAATGTAAGTCATTCTCAATTCTTAACAGCAACCTAAACGTATCCTGTATCTGTGGCTCATGACTCCCTCCCTTCCTTCAACAACTTTGGGCCAATCCTTCTCATTGTGAATCTCTGGGCAGCGTTTTTTTTTTTTTTTTTAAGTTGGGTGTGTCATTCAAGAGCCTTAGACAATGACTGAGGGCTTAGGAACTGTGGAGGAGGCAGATTTGGAGCTCCAGTTAGGCTGTTGGGGTTCAGTGCAGGGCTTGTATTCTATCAGGTGGGAATTCTTGAAGCCACTGAGCTAATGCCTGACTTCTACAATGTTCTTCAGAGTAGCCCAGTAGCTCACCTGCTTAGGAACGCCTTAGAATAGACAAATATGTTCTCAGTCTGAGGATTTTCACTTTGCTTTGAGGGAAAGCAGTCCTCGTCTCCCATCAAACCCCTTTCCAGCATTGACTGCATTTAGCATAACACGAGAAAGAACATCTAGAATGAGATCTCAAATGAACCTGCATTGGTAGACTTACCATTCCACAGATACAAGTATTCAGAAACACTAACACTTATGATTAAATTGAGTTACTGTGTTATTTATGTAATTTTCTAAAACCCTTGTTTCATCCCAGGGAAAATATTAGAAATTGTAAAAGCTAATTTTCCAGAAGACAAATTTATTGACATCCTTGGAAAATATTTTTTGTTATATTTTGTGACTATTAATTCTTAGCTTGAATTTTTTACAATCTATTTATAGGTCATATCTGTAACTATCAGATAATACCTGCTGTGGTTAATATCACTGGTAATTTGAAACAGTCATCAGACATACTTTTGAAAATGCAGGAGTTTCACATGAAATGTTTTTTACATATTCTAAATAAGGAAGTCAAAAGCTGCTTAAGAGAATTAGATCACGTGAATGCAGCCAGGCAAGGACTGGGTGATGGGTGCTTCTCTCAGCTGTAGTTCTATATGCTTGCATCACATCTAAGCTAGACAGCTGGGAAACATGCTCCATCTGAGTTGGTTCCAGGTTAACCTTAATGGTTTTAAAAGTCTTTGTCACGGTGCATGGGCTCATATATGATGACCTTTGTAATACACCACAGGTAATTATTGACCACTTGCTGTGAGTTCTGTGGGCAGCCGTTGGTCAAGTGTGTGTCCTGGGTGTGTTGTGTGAGTTGAGGGCGCCTGAGCAGTGAGAAGGCGTACAGTTTCCTTCTGACACAGCTGCAGACTCAGAACTTAGTATTTGCCAGAAGGACTCACAAAGCTCACTGAAAACTACTGTACCTAGGTTTCCAGTTCATTTTAGGGAAAGGATGAAGGTTTGAGTCAGCCAGCAAAAGGTATGCATTGTTTCTACCCACTTAGTATTTGCCAGAAGGACTCACAAAGCTCACTGAAAACTACTGTACCTAGGTTTCCAGTTCATTTTAGGGAAAGGATGAAGGTTTGAGTCAGCCAGCAAAAGGTATGCATTGTTTCTACCCACAAAGAGAGTGGAGCAGTGTAGAGTTGCATACATGATTTGCATAGCAGTGATGTGTAAAGTACAAACAAAATATGGTCAACTAGAGCTCACTTAAGCCCCAGTGTTTTCAATTTTACTGGGTTTTCCTGTTATGATTGGCTTAGTCTTTAGTTCCCCACCCCATAGGCCAAGCTGATACCATGTGATTTAAAACTACTAGCATATAGGACTTAGTCAACCTCTACCCTAAATTCTATCTGATGGTACCTGCACTCACCCTAAATCACATCAAAAGATTATATGTCATGACCCAAGACTCCAGATAACCAAAGACACTTCTCTTAGTCCCACAAGTCAAGAATCAAGTGCAGATCTTCTTCTGAATAGGGTTAAATCTCACCACACAAAGGCAGTCTAAAGTTGGATTTCATGAGGTGCATTTTCAAGAAGTAATTCAAAATATTTTATTTTCACTCTTTTATTGGAGTATAATTTACATAAAACATATAAACAGAAAGAGATTAATAATAAATTATAATTATTGTTTAGCTTAAAATAAATATAACAAATTATATTTTTAATTATATAAAATAATTAAAATTAATATTTAATTTAAAAAATAAGCTAGGAACTTAGCCCCTTTGTAGTCAGTCTTTTATCCCATCCTTATACCCAGGCAACCACTGATTAGATTTTTGTCAATGCAGATTGTTTTTTTGGTAGGGTATCATATACATGCAATCATACCCTATGTAATGTTTTTTCTCTGCCTTTTTTTTAACATAGTATGATAATGTAAAAAGATTAATTCATATTGTTTAAATGTCAGTAGGTCATTTCTTTTAAATTACTGAGTACTATCCTTTGTGTGACTATACCATTCTATTTATTTGCCGATTAAAATATTTGTTACATGCATAGCACTGCTTTGAAAACTGGTGGACATGATTTTTTGTGAACATGTATTTTGTTACTTGTGGGTAGCTCCCCAGGATCAGCATCGCTGCCAAACAGTGATTGTACCATTTTGCATTTCTGTCAGGAAAGTAGGAGGATTCTCACTTCACGGCCTTCTCATAATATTTTGTGTTATCTGTTTTCTTGTTATTTTTAGCTATTCTGGTGGACTCATCATCTTAATGTAGTTTTAATTCACTTATTTCTTTTGAAATTTTTTGTTCTAAATTTTTAGGATATTAATGTTATAGAAATAGTTTTACTATAAGTAGAAGTAAGATCATAAAATATAATATACAGTATTATTTTATTTTTAAGTGACTAAATGTCCTGATTTATAAAATAAATTTTGTGTGTGTGTATGTATATATATATATATATATATATATATATATGTATATATGGGCACACCACCAGGGCCTTGTGCTACAGTAAACAAACACCAGATTCTTGCACTACTTCATACATCTTGCTTACATGGATGGCTTGGGCACTGAACCTGGGCCCACAGACTTTACAGGCAAGTGCCTTTAACCACTGGGCCATCTTCCCAGCCCCTTATATTATTTTTTCAGGTAAAAAATATCATCAGAATAGTTATTTTAATCAAGAGGAAATAAGAATTTTATTTTCATAGTCATCTATATTTCCTAGGTTTTTGAAATTTTAATTTTATTTTACTATACATACTTAATTTGGCTACTTTGTTCTTAATTAACATATCCCTAATGGCCAATGACACTGAACATCTTTTTAACTACTGATTGACTATTCATTTACCTTTTCTTATTTAGTAGTCATACTGTTTACACAGTGTTAAGCAAATTGATTTACATAAATGATCTATAAGAGTCCTTTATATAATGAG
Source organism: Zapus hudsonius (assembly GCA_004024765.1). Lineage (NCBI taxonomy): Eukaryota > Metazoa > Chordata > Mammalia > Rodentia > Dipodidae > Zapus > Zapus hudsonius. The sequence goes on from PVHP010008988.1 coordinate 21,674, forward strand.
TATGCAAGTTGATTATGAAATCTGGATATTAGACCTTTGTCCAATTTATTAATGGCTCATACTTTTTGTGTTCCAAGAAAGTATTTTCTTACTGCAAAGTCACAACAAATTTTTATTGCCTTCTAAAAGTTTTTTATTTAGTTCTTATATCTGTGATCCATTTTAGTTTTGTTTTGGATATTGTGAAGAAAATGTCAAGATTTATGCCCCACCCCAATCAAATGTATAGTCATTTCAACAGCACTTATTGAAAAGATCATTTTTCTCATTGTAGAAAGATAATCTTTTTTCCATTGGCACTTTTGATGAAATTTCATTTTAATTTTGAAGACATGAAGGGAGTTTGTCCCAGGAGCAGCTGCAGCATGTAGAGAGGGATAGTGTTTACCTCAAATTCAACCAACAAGGATGTCACCTGTGTTGTTTTTTGAGACAAGATCTCGTATAGCCCATGTTACCCTCAAACTCACTATGAAGCAAAGGCTGGCTTTGGACTGACTCCTGGTTGTCTGTCTCTAACTGTGCTGGGATGACAGACATGTGCTACTGCACCTGGAAATGTCACAATGGTTACCATTGCTTTAAATAATTAGTTGTAGAAAATAATATAAATGATATATAAGAACATGTATAGCTCTTTAGAAATAAAAATGTTACTGTTTGCCAATGACAAGGGGCTATAACATGGACTGTTTAGGAGATACAACAAAAACATGTTTTGAAATAAGGTACTTAAATTATAGGTCATAAAACTTATGCCTAAGTAAGTTTAACCATTTATCACTATACAGTAAATATGAAAAAAATTTTGGCATAGTATACTTCTCTATCCATTCACTTATCCATCTATACTTCCAGGTGTGTGTGTGTGTGTACACATGTGTACGTGTGTACTCGTGGCCGAAAAGAGAGAGAACTATAATACTTAATAGAAAGAAAACAAAACAGCAATAAAAATATAATCTCCTAGTGGGGTGTCTTAATGTAGTAAAGATGGCAATACTAACAAAGTTAAGGTATATATTTAATACCATATCAACTTAGATCCCATTAGGATGTTGAATTAAACTTAATTGATAATATAAATCAGGTCATTAAGAATTTCAGGGGAAAGGTTTTTTTTATGTTTTTTTTTACATCTACAATTGAATTTTAGCAGAAAAAGGACAATAAAAATCAGATGTCCTATAGGTTTTTTTCTGACTTGCTTTGTGTTTTCATTCCCCCCTTTTTTATTGTATTGTCCATAATGAGATACTTTATTTAATGGGCAAACAATGAGTTGTTATCCCCAGTTCCTGAATGCCCCTTTTCCCCATCCCCAACCAGGTGGATATCCTCCTCCATGGGCAGTCTGGATCAGTCCTTGGGGCAGGGGACCATGGATAGCCTAGGAGTCAGCCCAGTTCTGCTGGCTCTAGTGTGTTGTTAGTGAGGGGGTCATGACTTTGGGTATTTTCCCCCACCACGGCTCTCACAATCTTTCCACCCCCTCTTCCGCTCAGTTCTCAGGGGAAAGTTTTTAAAAATTTATTCTTCACAAAATAATTTGAGAGAATCAAAATTAGGGATCTATTGTAAGACAATGAAATGGGAATGGTGATTATTTACTTCAGCAGGAAAGATCAAGAGCCACACATGGATGTGCAGAAGAGATTAGATTAGAACTCTCAGCTATGTATAATTACTGAAGTTGAATGCCAAATTAGCTGTGGGCTTTCTGGTTTTGAAGGCAGAAAGAGAAAATGAGGGTTTCACCAAAGGTTACAAACTCCAGAGCCTCTAGGCAGATCCTGAAAAGCACACATATGAGCTAGGCAAAGACCATAGATGATACTTGGACCTGTGTTTATGTGTGCTCCTCATTCAGGGCTTCTTCCTTCTAGCTGAGGTTTGAAATGTAGGGGAGGAGTTCATGATGCTAAATTTTTAAGGGAGGCCATGTATCTGTTGGTAGGATGAAGAGTATTTTTGTGTTGGTATGGGGGGAGACCTGTGAATCTGATTTGTAAATGTTGACATTTGGAGGGTGGCTCAGTGATGGAGCCCTTGGGGCACATGTGCATCACTGCAAATCAAGACAAAATGTTGACAAGGACAACAAACTGTTAGCAGTTAGTGTGCAGGCCAGGCATGACACGTGGGAATGAGTGAGGGACTTATCACTGAGTAAGATTACCTACTTGTGGTTATATGTCATTGTTTTGCTTTGTATCGAGAAACAAAAGGAGCTTTGGCATTCTCAGAAAGATGATCTAAATATATTAATAACTGATGGAAACAAAATAGGAACAGAAAAGATCAACTTAATAAATGAGAAATCAAGAAAATTAAAACTTGTGAAAGCAAAACTGTTTTTAAAAATGCTAGGTAAATAATATTATGAGAAAGCTACATTTAGATCTATTTTAGGCTCATACCATGTAAACTATAGGTGAAATATTTTGAAGTGAATATTGAGATAATCTTTATTATAAAGAGAAGATAATTTGCACATTGTTGAAGCAATAAAGAAATTAAGTAGTGCCAAGGTTGGCGTGTTTAATTATGAAATTTTGATTCTCTAATAAAGAGATAAAAGCAATACAGTGGAAACAGTATTTTTTGCTATGATGGGTAAGATTTTTCATGCAGTTGGGGATATAGCCATAAAGATGGATTCAGTAGACAAGATAACCAAGAAGAATTTGCACTATAGGATATAGCAGCTGTCAGACTTGGCCCAGAGGGCTTTATTTTGTACTCTGGACACTTTCTAAGTATGAGTCCTAGGGCATTTAGGAAGAACAGTGATGTACACTCAGCACAGCACCCAGCACTGTGAGTGTACTGGGTAGTCATCATTGCCATCATCTTTCCAAGCAAGTTTCAGTTACGTGTGAACACTTCTTTCCATTTTAATCCAGATAGGAAAACATTGCTATTTTAACCAATTTTATAAGTTCATTGTTTACACAGCACTTTCCCATACTCTTTCTCTCACTAATCTTGGCTCTGGCCCTGGGAAGTATTAACAGTTTTTCTCAGTGGAGGCTTCGGTCTTTGTCCCCATGCGGTTACTCCACCTAGAAAATCACCTGGGCTAACTCAAGCATTCCCCATTCTGGCCACACTCTTCTCTTTCAGTTTGCTTGGTTTTGTTTCATTCTTCAATCTCTCATCCTTTGGCTCTTATATTTTCTCCTGAGTGATCTTTTTGTTTACTTTGATCCTTGTTTTTTTTTTTTTTGCAGCATATTTCTTCATAATGCTGTGACAGAATCTAGTGCCTCACTCTGTCTTTTGCATAAACTTAAAAGAAATTAGTAATGGGCAGAAGATTTTGGTGGCCCTTTCTCCAAAGAGATACATGAAGGAGATGTTTAACATTATTAGGCATCAAAGAAATGAAATCAAAACCACATTCATACCCATGAGGAGAGCAATAATAGAGTTCCATGTGTTCATAGGGAGAAATCGGAGCTCCTTCCCTCTGCTTTGCTATGGGAATCTAAAGTGGTATAGCTACTCTGGTAAACATTCTGGCTATTACTCAAAATGTTACCATGTGACCTACCAATTCCATTTCTTGGTGTCTACCCCAAAGATAGCAAAGATAGCATGTCCCCACACAGACATGCACATGAAATGTGATGACAGCATGATTTGTAATAACTCAAAAAAGAAGGATAGTACAGATATATTTCAACTGATATGAGGATAAGCAAATTGTGGTGTATCCATACAATGGAATATTCCTCTAAAAAGGGGATGAAGTACTGATGTGTACTACAGCATGCTGAACCTTGAACTTAAGAAGCCACTGGCAAAAGAAAGAAAGAAAGAAAAAGAAAGAAAGAAAGAAAAAAGAAAAGCACAGACAGTATGATTCTATTCTTTTGAAATGCCTAGAACAGGACAATTTATGTATTTTTTTTAAAGTATGTAACTAGTTGCCTATGTCACAGGTAAGGAATATAGTAAAATAGGGTATTACTGCTCATAGATAATGGTTTTCATTTAATTTTTTGAGAGATGAAAATACTCTAAAATTAGATCTTTTGACATGGATAAGCAATGCAAGAATGTATACTTAAGAATGGTGAATTGCTTGGGGACAGTGGCAGATCTGGTGTTTGGGTGTGTCTATAGTCCCACCACCGCATGGCTGAGGTCAGAAGTTTCCTTGAGCCTTGGAATTTGAGACCAGCTGGGGCAAGTTATTGAGACCATTTCAAAACAAAGCAAAGCAAAGCATTGAATCTCACATTTTACACAGATTAATGTTACAGCGTTTTAACTAGGTATCAGTAAAATTGTTAAGCTTGGAAAAACACAAAATCTGTCATTGGATCACAGAATGTGATACTTCTCAGTGTGGTCACCTGATAAGTTGGTTTGAGGATACTCCTGACTATACAGTATTGACAGTGGACTTGGTTTGGGTCATTCTCTACCAGTTAACTTGACAGAATAGAAAATGTTTATTTTCTAGTAACTCTTGTTAATTGTATTAGTAAGGTGTTTTATTTATTGTTCTGTCCCAATTTAACATAAGAAACACAACTTGTAGTCAGTGACTCTTGGATTTATTCAGGCAATTATCTCTCCCTTTCTAATACATGCATAAGGAGAAAAAAAATGTAGCTTACATAGGAGAATTGATTCTTCTCCCATTCTTGTTCTAGGCTTTAGAACACTAATATAAAACCTCAAACTCAAACTTTAAAGTTCTAGAAGCTTCTTTGTTGACTCTGGAGTCCACTAGCTTTCTGTTTCTGTTGAGCCAAGATTTTGGTGTTTGACGTGGCTATTCTCAAATTCACATCCTTCTATCTCCATCCAACGCCCCTCGTTGAGGGCTGAGGTTATAGGCATTGGCCACCTTGACCTCTTCTTTTTTCATACATGTGGGATGCTTATACATGTGAAGCCAGAAGTTGACATTGGATGTGTCTTCCTCTATAGCTTTTCTTTTTATTTTACTGAGGCATGGTCTCTCACATGAGCCCAAAGTTCACCTGCTAGTCTAGTTGGTCAGTTTGTCCTGGGAACTCCTTGCCTCTGCCTCCCACATGCTGCGACTGTGGGCAGTCACCATGCATACCTGACAATTTTTGTGGGTGCTGGGAAACCAAACTGTGTGCTCATACTTGCTGGACAAGGGTTTATCCACTGAGCCCCCCTCCCCAGCCTGTCTTTGAAGGATTACAAACCAGAATAGCCCAGGCATTCTGGTCAGAATGGATGCTAAGCCTTATCCTTACCTCTTAACTTGCTTCTCTTGCACAGATAATCAGATATCAGGTTTTCTCACTTGTGCCTTCTTGCTTTGAAATCTCCTTTTCATTTCCATCTCGTCCCTAGTCCAAGTCACCATTTCTTGGTAGAATGCCTGTGTCCTCCTGACCAGTCTCATTACTTCCTGTTTTGCTCACCAATTATTCATCCTCCACATTGCAGTGAGTGAGCTCACAGCTTTTCTGTGTCTTTAGGATGAATTCCAAACTTGCCCACATCTCAACACTCTACTAGGTAAGGCTCTAGCTGATCTAGCTCCAACTAGCCTGGTCAGCCTCTTTCCTCATAGTGGCATTCATGCTGATGACCTCTGCCATGTCCACCCTAACCCTTTCTTCCACACCTGGCTAACTGACTCATTCTTGGTCTGGTTTTGGCTACTCCTTCTCTGAGCACCTACTGTGACTCTTCATTCATAAGACCCATTGATCCCTCCTCTTCCAGCTTCTTTTCTCTGATCTAGTCGTACATAGTTTATAACTGCCTTCCCACCCTCTGGACTGTGAACACTGGAGAGGGCGACTTTTTATTGTCTTTGTATGTTTGCGTGTGTATGCATGTGGAGGATGGAGGGAGACGTCAGGTGTCTTCCTCTATCATTCTTATGTCCTTGAGACAGTCTCTCACTGAACCTGGAGTTCATTGGTTTGGTTTTGGTTTTTGGTTTCTGATTGTTTTTTGTTTTTGTTTTTGGCTAGACTGGCTGACCAGAGAGCCCCAGGGACTCTTCTGTCTGTGTCTTCATTGCTGGTGTTTCAGGCATGTGTGGCCATGCCCAACATTTTTTTTTTTTTTACATGGCTGCTGGGGATTGAACTCAGGTACTATGCTTGTGCAATGAACACTTGACCCATTGAGCCATCTCCCAGGCCCTGCATTATCTTTATTGTCGCTTTATTAAGACAGGGCCTTGCTATGTAGCTCTAGCTGACCTCCACCTGGATATCTAACAGGCTGGCTTTGAACTTGTGCCAGTCTTTACTCAGCCCCCAATCCTAGAATTACACGCATGAGCCACTCTGCTTGGCTAAAATTGGCATATTTACCATATTTCTGGTACTTTTTTAGTCCTGCATGTAGCAATGGAAGTGTTGAATAAATTCATGTTGTATGAATGAGTATATTTCTCTCTACCTGAAATGGCTTCTTCCCCACTCTTCAACCACCTCAGCCCCAGTTGGCAAAATCTTACAAAATTATCTCCTATTTATTTATTCAGTAAATAATGATTGAGGCCCTTGCCTGTTCCATGTAGTATTTAGGCACCAAGGATATAGTGATTAAATAACTATCTCTACTCTTGGAGCTGCTATTGTGATGTTATAAACAGATAATAAAGTAGATAGATGAGGAAAATATGCAGTGTGAATGACAGTACTATACAATAAAGGAGAAAAGACAGAGAAGGTACATTCGAGTAGATAGTTGATGTCTTATTTATTTATTTTTGGTTTTTCGAGGTAGGGTCTCCCTCTGGCCCAGGCTGACCTGGAATTCACTATGTAGTCTCAGGGTAGCCTTGAACTCACGGCAATCCTCCTACCTCTGCCTCCCAAGTGCTGGGATTAAAGGCATGCACCACCACACCTGGCTGTCTTATTTATTTTTGAGATAGGGTCCTGATACATAGCCCAGGCTGGCTTTGAATTAATACTTCTCCTGCCTCAACCTGCTGACTCTACTGATAATGACATAATTTCATTCTTTGGGACAATGACCCCCTGACCTAGTTAGCTCTTGCAGCTCCCACCTCCTTTTCATTGTTTTTCAGTATTTTTTTTATTGGCATGTGTGTGTGTGTATGTGTTACAGTGCATATGTGGAGGTCTCAGGACAACCTCACAGTCGTTCTGTTCCCTGCTACCTTCTGTTTGAGATTGAGTCTCTTGTTTTGCCACTGCAAGCTTCCTAGTTCTCATGGGTGTATTGAGGAGTACAGGCATGCATTACTTTGCATCTTCACAGTAACAAATTTCCATGTGTGTTTTGTTGTTTTCATTTTTTTTCTATTGGTTTTGACAATGCTGTAGATCCAACTTTGTGCATACCCCACTGTTCAGCATGAGTTTTGAGGGACAGACTTTCAAACCATAGCACTGTCCATGCATTGCTGCAGACATGACATGTACAGCAGCTTCAGTCACTATTTGCAGTTATAATTTTAACAACATATTTCTGTTCTCAACATGTTTCTCCTACTCCCTCACTTTGTTCCAGAACGTTGGGGGCTGATAAACTTTTAGGTAATTAGTTTGGCCTTAGTTTGAATTTTACCAATGTTGATGTGCTGGTTCCATAGTTCTGTGGGCTTTTGAAGACATCCTGTATTGGATCCCACCCAGGATGAGATGCCTAGACTTGACTGGCTGCTGTCCCACCCCCACCAAGAAGGAAGTGGTTTCTTCTGGGCAGCACTGCACAGTGAGTGGGTGGAGTGTAGATCCTTGGGCTCTCTGCAGCCTGTGTTTAGTATTAGCAAAGGCTCTGCTCAGCTTCCTGTTTTTCCTTTTGGCGATTCACTAATGACAACACACTGAAGAAAGGGGCCGTAAATTGTAACTAGATAAGAGGTAATAATTGGAAAAATGATCAGACTCCATTTTTATTTCCCTCTGAGGAAGACATGTGTCAGGAATCAGGAAAGCAGAAGGCTATGGCGTTGGTTTTTTTTTTTTTTTTCTTTTTTTTTTTTTTTTTTTTTTTTTTTTTTTTTTTTTTTTTTTTTTTTTTTTTTTTTTTTTGCCAGCTTTTGCTTTCCATGCTGCAGCACTTGATTAGAGAGGCGAGAAGCCAAATTTGGCAGGAGGCGGCCAGCAGACCTAGTATCTGCTTGCCACCCCTGCTCCAAAAAGCCTTGCTACTGAGAGTTGCTATGGCAGCAGGAGGCAGTTTAGTGGCAAAGGCTCATCACTAGAGCAGCATGCTGTGCCCCAGCCATTCCCTCTGGCCTGTAACCCAAGAGCCTGGTTAGACCAGGGCCTCACTGAGAGGTGGCTGTGCCTCCTGTGGCCTCGGCAGCAGAGACTCACAGGATGGCTGTGTCCTGTCCCTGTTTCTCTTCTTGGTGCATTACTTTGATGTTCCTTCCTGTAGCCAGACCTGTCACATTGCCTGCAGTTTCTTAACTGCGCTGTCAGGCTTTCAGGCTTGCCATTTCCTCTGCTGAAAGCGCTCCTTTCCCCATCTGTCTGGAAAATCCTACTTGGTTTGGAAATGCCGCTTGGATATTGCCTCCTCCTCCCCAGGGCTTCCTCCACACACAATATTTATTAACTTCCCCTTTGCTATGCCTCACATGGTGGTTTTGTCTTTAGTTTTGTGAGTTATTTGCATTGAAAAACTCTTTTATAGGCTTTGTACCTAAAAAGCCTATATCAAAAGTTAATAAGACTTTAGAGTGAATGAAATGTTTTTCTGTCATATCATTCTGTTTAATCCTTATCATGTGAAGGCTGTTCAACATAGCTCCCAGCACTGTGCCATAACCAGACTTGTCTGCTCTAGGAACCCTGAGGGTGGACCAGATCAGACCAGCTCTTATCAACTAGCATTGTTCTCACTAACTCTCTATACATGGTGGTTTTTTTTTTTTTTTTTTTTTTTTTACTTTTCAGCTTAATGGAAAAGAATAGCACTTGCCAGTCTTCCCTGGGTTCATATCGATGTGATCTCAAATTAGCTACCCACCTTCTAGGTCAGTTCCTTAGTGTATAAGTAGGACGTTGTGAGGACCCAGCCTAAGACACTTTGTGACTTGAAGTAAAGTAGATTCTTGACAAATCTTATTTTCTTCTCTTTGGTGAAGAAAGTAAAAGCAAACTAGTGGTTTAAACTATCTTTCCCCCTTCTCCGGCATCATGTAATTGGTTCTATCTTCTTGTTCTGAACCTTGCTTTTAAAGTCACCTCTTTGTTTTGAAGCTCTTCTTCCTTTTCCTGACCTTCTGTGATTCAGTGTCTCTCCTGGCTCCATGACCCTGTTTTCATCTTTGATGCTCCTGTCTCTTGTTTTCTGTGCAGAATGGACATTTTACTTAGGTATTCTTCCTTTTCCTGCCTTTTGGACATAATTTGTTATTGTACCTCGGAACTTTCAATTTAAAGTGAATTTATTTCTTATCTTCTTCAAATAATCTCAAAGCCACCAGAAATATAGTGTATACCTTCCTTGCTGGCCACTCTGATACTTGCTTTCTATCCCCATCTCAATTTTAAGTCCCAAGCTCACTTGTGTTGTTCTTTGCAAATGTGTTCTCTGTGCCATATGATCATGCTGTGTGCATGTGGTGTGTGCCAGTGCCTGCAGGGGTCCAGGCTGTTCAGTTTCTGGGGTATTTTTCTCTTACTGTTTCTCAACATTCTTTCATTCCTACTTTTGGTATTTAATTCATTCCAGTTCCTCTAAAGGGTGTGAAACATTAAGCTGTTTTGAAGTTATTAATAGATCTGATAAAAGATTCACTGAGGGTAGTGGTGCAAAATTTGCTTCTGGTAAAGTGCTGGCCATACAAGTATGAAGTGTGTGGGACCCCAGTACCTACATAAATGCTATGCAGGTGTGGTACACACCTGTAATGCCAGCACTAGAGAGGGAGAAAGAAGGGATCCCTAGGGCAAATTGGCTAGCCACATTAGCTGAATCAAGAAGCTCTGAGGTCAAATAAGAGACTCTGTCTCAAAAAATAAAGTGGAAAGTGATTAAGGAAGACTCCTGACATCAACCTCTGGTCCTATGCACAAACACTCATACATGCACTTGCACATGCATGCAGACACATGTGACACAGACACACATACATATGTAAAGATCTCTCGCCTCTAACTTAAAATATATGGCTCATATGTGACATTGGTTCTCTAGCCTTCACTCAGAGGCCAAAGTGTGAAATCAGAGTGGCCCGAGAAGCTTTTGTAAATTCATCTGGTGAGAGTGAAATGAGGCTGCACTTTGAAAAACCTCTTCACCATGTTTTATGTTCTCTGTGTTACTCACTTTCTCTGTTGACAATCCCTACAGCCACACACACATACACACACAACCCTTTTACTTTCAGTGAATGTATTCTAAGACATTATACAGATGTCGGGAGCCATGGATTGTATTGTTACATATATATTATTTTTCTTCTTTATATATATATCTAGGATAAAGTTTAATTCACATATTAATAAAAGGTTATTAACAATAAGTAATAATGAAATAGAGTAGTTATAATAGCAGTATACCATAATAAACATTTAAAACTTATGAGTTATTTAAAATTTTTTTTCCAATACTTTCTGATCGTGGTTTCTTATGGGTAATTGAAGCCACATGGAGTGAAACCACAGCTAAGGGGAGGCTGTGGGAATCCTATGTACTAATGCTGGGCTTATTCTTTACTGTGTGTTGTAGGAGCAGTATGGGCTGTGTGTGTGCAGGTGTGTATCTGCATGTGTGCAGAGGCCAGAGAAAGACAGAGTGTCACTGTTTCACCTTCTCTTCTTGAGACAGAGTCTCTCACTGAATCTAATGCTCTCCGTTTTTCGGGAACTCCAACAGTTCTCCCATCTTCATCTCTCTCTGTGCTCCAGTTATAGCTGTGTGCATCTATGCCTAGCCTTCCATGTGAGTGCTGGAACTTGAACTCAGGTCCTCATACTTGAACAGCAATGGCTCTTACTGGCCGAGCCATCTCCTCAGCCCCCTGGATTTATTCATAGCTTAAGTTAATTTCTTGTTTTATCACCAAAAGGAGAGGAGACCTTTTATTATCCAAAAAACATTAACAGACTCAGAACCTTGGGCTTCTCAATAGCTTTTTGTGGTGGCACACTCCTTTAGTCCCAGCACTTGGGAGGCAGAGGTAGGAGGAACTTCATGAGTTCCAGGCCACCCTGAGACTACATAGTGAATTCCAGGTCAGCCTTGGCTAGAGCAAGACCCTACTGTGAAAACCATATATATATATATATATATATATACACATATATGTATATATATATGTATATATTTAAGAGAAAGTGAGAAATAAGAAGAGAGAGAGAGAGAAAGAGAAAGAGAGGAGTATGGATATGCCATGGTCTCCTGCCACTGCAAACAAACGCCAGACACATGCTCCAGTCTATGTATCTGGCTTTATGTGGGTACTGGAGAATTGAACCCTGATCATCAGACTTTGCCTTTAACTACTGAGCCATTTCTCAGCCCTCTAAGTTACTGTTACGTGTGTGTGTGTGTGTATGTGCATGCACATGTACAGAGAATTGGATCTAATATCTTCTTAGACTGTGAAAATAGGGAAGGTATGGATTGGAAGCATGTCTTGTGAGTATAAATTTCTGAAGATACTACTTAGAATTATATTTTTATTCTCTTGGTTTTATATGCAAACTAAAACCGGCAGTGTTATTTGGACAGCATGGTATAGTCCCTGTAGAATTCTTCTCACCATCGTGTCCTTCTCTTCCTTGTGCTAGACCTGTTCTGGGGGTACTTAGTTCTTATCAGGGCCAATGACCTAACAGTCACAATCATTGCTACACAGATTTTTCTTCCAAATAAAAACTAAAAATTGGTATTGGGCCTATTTAATGCTCACACTAGAGTTTAGTGCCTGCTATCAAATGTAGGAAATAAAAGGCAGATAATTTTCTTGATGATGTGAATCACTGAGTTCACTGAACTGTATGTTCAGGGCTTCATATATGTCATCAGTGACCATTTTTCAGGTAAGGACCCTGAGGCTCACAATAAATGTGTTTCTTAAAGTCTGAAAACTTTATGAGAGAGAACCAGAAGCTGGGTGTGATAAATAAACATCTATAATCTCAGCTGCTTGGGAGGCTGAAGCAGGATGATTGCACATTTGAGGTGAAGGAGACACTGACTAGAGAAAGACAACAAGGAACAGCTTCAGATTGGCTGACTAAAGCACATTGTAAGGTTGCTGTCTAGTCACTACGATGAGTCACAGGAATATGTTTTAAGGTATGAAATAAATGCCACAGGGCATGTGGCCTTGGGGGAGGCGGAATACTGCAGAACATCTGTTCTCAGGAGGTTGTCCTCAAACTAGCTTGTGCCCAGCTTTGAGGCCCTGACAGCCTAAGCCTGTAAGATTGCTCCAGGTACTTCCGATTGCATTGTTGGTCACGAAGAGCTGTGCCCTTAGCTTCTCTCTCTCACCCCGCTCCCCTCCCTACCTCTTATTCTTCAACTGTATGCTGCACTATTGTAAGGATAGAATGAGATAATCTGTGTAAGCGTGGGCTTCATTTGTCATTGGTATTGTTAGTAGTACTAATCGTAGTGTGGACAGTGGTGGCAGTAATTGATTCACCTTCCTCCAGGACCTGTATGTTCCCTGTCCAGAATTACATAGCTCAACGTATGGGATCCCAGGCACAGCCATGCTCAGCCAGATGCACAGGGCAGATGGGGGAAAATTAGTAAGGGAGTGCTTGTTTTGCCCCAAAGTTTGCCAGAAATGGTTCTCTCAGTGCCTGCCTGTACTGACTGCATCCTTGTGATCAGCCATGGGAACTGTCTATGAATTCCATCTTTATCACTTATTTTGCTTCTATGCACTCCTTGTTATCAGTGTGTAGAACTAATGACTTTGGAGTCACTAAAAGGATGACTGTTTGGTTAATTTTTACTGTAGCTTACATTTCCCTTTCTACTGGGTTCCTGGCCCCTCACTGTACTATAGTGTGCAGTGTTAGTCCATCTGTAAGGTCCCTCTGCTACCCTCCCCACCTTTTTGTCTACTTAATCTTTTTTTTTTCTTTCTGGTTGTCCCTTTATACAGTCTATTTCACATGTATTGGCTTTACTTTTTTTTCTTTTCTATTTTTTTGCATATAATTTTTTCCTAGATTATAGCCAGAAACCTGAGAAGGAATCACCAAATTCTTAAATTTGGTTATATTTCTGGTGTGGATTTGAGTAGTTTGTGGGAAAAACTATTGATATATAAATGACTTTATGAAACATACTTTACATGAACTCAGAATTTCACCCTTATAATCTCTCCTCTCTCTTTCCCTCTCTCTCTCTCTCTCTCTCTCTAGCATTACACTTTGGTTATCACTTGAGAGTATTTGGATCTCGCCTTCTCTTTGGGCAGGGATAGCAGCTATCTTTGTCCTTTTTTTGATCCTATCACACTGATTTTAATCTCTTGGTTTTACCTGTTGAAAATTATGATTGCTAGTTCATTTTCCTTCTTTAAATATATATATATATATATATATATATATATATATATATATATATATATATATATATTCAAGACATAGGATGCACTACATAGCAGGGATTTTTTTAGGATCTGAGTATTATTTTGTATATCTGGCATGGAAGTTTTTAATAAATAGAATTTATTGTGTTTATCTCAATTCAACTGTAATTTGCATTTTTAGAAAGTGAGGATGCTGAAAGCAAAAGAAAATTAAAAACATTCTAACACCCAGTGATAACTGAAATGTCAGGATGTTTCTAGTTTTTATTCAACTTTCCATTCATATTAATATATAGTCATATATATGTATTCATTTTGATAATTTTGTATTCATTGACTAAAGTTTATAGCTTACATGAAAATTATAATTCATGCTATTGGGGTATTGCAATAATTTTTGGTACAAGTTTGACAAGGCAGAGACTAAAACAGATGATTTTCTAATGATAAAATTTGTATGTACACATTATAAAAATGTAAATATTAGAAAAATACATTATGAAAATTATAGTTCCATTTTATTGTTAATATTATACGTAGTTTTTTTTTCCAAAAGTTCACTTACAATTCTATTTGTTATATGTTCAGTGTGAAACTGTATGGAATAGATGTTCTTTGCTTTTCAGCTTCATCAGATATGCAGTGAGCCAAAATGTATCTTAAAAAATAATATCTCAGTTCTTTTCTCTATGCTTTAGGTATGTATTCTTTTTGGATCCATGCAATCTGGACTTGATAAACCGGAAGATCAAGTCTATAGCACTGTGTGTAGCAGAATGTCCAAGACAAGAATTGAAAACCTTGAGTGATGTCCAGAAGTTTGCAGAGATCAATGGTGAGATCTTAGGCTATCCATATCTACATTCCATACTCTGTCACCTGTTCTCACTGCTCAGTATGATATGCTTACATTCCAGTGTAAATTTGTCCTAGCCAAATGTGTCAGGAAAAAAAAAACAAAGAAGAAAAAAAATTAAATTAATTTTGGATTTCCTAATATAAAAATGCTAGAATCAACCTAGGGGGCTTGTTCAAGCTCTAGATTTGCTGGAAACTTGCGTTCATGCCTGTGCTGTCAGTCAGTTAAGAGGCTGAGGCAAGAGAATTGTTTGGCCTTAGTTTGAGGCCAGCCTGGTCAGGATAGCAAACAGAACAAAAACAGATTATTTTACACCTTTACTGAGAAAAGAAAAGAATGTAGATTTTTGGGCCCCTCCTAGGAAGATTGTGACTGAGTTGATTTTTAGGCTCCAGAAATTTCTATTTTTAATAAGTGCTTCAAGAGTTTTTAAGACAGTCTACTAAATAGTGTTTTATTTTTATTTTTTAAAATATTTATTTATTTATTTATTTGAGAGAGAGAGAAAGAGGATGGGCACACCAGAACTTCCCTGCCACTGCAAAAAACTTCTAGATGCATGTGTCCCTTTGTGCATCTAGCTTTATGTAAGAAATGGGAAATTGAACCAAGGCCATCAAGCTTTGCAAGCAAGCACCTTTAACCACTAAGCAATCTCTCTAGCCCTGAATATTTGTCTTGAAAGAGGTCATACTGTGTAGCCCAGGCTGGTTTTGAGCTCAGTGTGAATCCTCCTAGCTCAGCCTTCTGATCCTGAGTACTGGGAATATAGATAGGTGCTTACCACATCCACCTGTGCTATTGAATATTTGGGAATATAAAATTGAGGTTTTTTACTCCTCTTTCCAAGTGCAGATTAAAAATTTTTCAGTTGGTATGTATGTGTGTGTCTTTAGTCTGTGGCTAACAGCTTAATGTATATATTGAAACAGGAAATGGTAAAAGTTCAGGAAAAATAGAAGTAGGAGGAAAATTCTACCATCAGTTTTTCCTCAGTATGTTTTGTATATATAATTTTATATTCCATTTTTAGATGGCTGTTTTCCTAAGAATATTTTTGAGGAACTTTGAGGTTAAATGTAAGGGAATTAGCAGAGAAAGCCAGCACAGCCTTCCTGCAATCAGCTCTGCTCTGTTGAGACTCTTATCTCTGGGCACTATCTTTAGTTCTGCACTGTTTGCCTCAGTTCTACCCAGAGGGATTTTTTAAAATGTCACTTAGAGGAAGGCCACATGCTTATGATCCCTCAAGTCCATATTTGTGAGCTTCCTGAGGTTTCATGTTTATATTTTGTGCCTAGAACTCCTCGAGACTACCTTCCTCCTGCCAAAATCCAAGGTTAGTTCTGGTTCTTTTGAATGAGTTGACTCAGATATCTCCTTGGCATAACATGTAGCTAGGCAGAGAAAAGCCCAAGGCATTTCTCTGTTCACATCAGCCTGGATCCAGAGTCTTTCAGATGGAGTGCTGGTCTTCTGAGGGCAGGAGAAGGCGGTATACACCAAATAAACACTGGAAAGGCATGAACTGATAGGAATCTGGATTCTAAATTTTAGTCTTTCAAGGGCTGGCTCAAGGTATAAGAGAATTTCTGAACCCAGCTTGCCTCCTCTAAATAAATGTGAATTTAGAATAATACCTCCTTTATGGATTATGAAAATTAAATGAGAGAATGCAGGAAGAACACCAGGAATGTGGTAGACACTGAATGAGGAGGTTCCAAACACTATTCAAGATCCCATATTCTATTCCCACATGCTATCCCCACGTTGGCCTTGGTGAGGCGTATATCACAGATATCACCAGCCTTGTTCTTAACATGTGTCTTAGGGAGGGGCGAGGTGTTCCTTCAGGCTTTTTCCAAAAGCTTAGAGTGATTAGACACGATAGGTGGTGTAGTTCAATGTCTCAGGGTATAGACTCTAGAGTGGATTGTTTGGGTTCAACTATTGCTTCTGCTTAATAGCTATGAGATCCCAGACAAATTACTTGACCTCTCCATGCCTAATGTAAATATCTAACAAACCTTGTTAGGATTTGTATAAGTCAATACATGCTTAAAAATGCATTACATGCAAAAATGCTTAAAGTAGTGTCTGGTGGAAAAGTAAATTGCTAAAAATTAAAATTGGCTGTTGTTATTCCACCAAGTGGTATTTCTTCCCACTTCCAATCTCTCTCTTCTTGTGGTTCCTTTAGATACAACTATCATATAACAACCCTAACAGAATTTCCAGTCAGTACTAATCAGTGATTAAAAAACAAAAGTCTCCATGTTTTTTGTTGGCACTCAAAGCTATGCTCCAGCCTTGGATTATCTTCTAGCATGTCCTCTCAGACATCTTAGATATGAGTGTTGGTACCTTGAGCTGTCATCAGAAGGCTGGGTCAAGGCTCCTTATCTGCTGTGTGATGTCTTCTCATGATCCTTTGAGGAGAAATGACCCATGCCTGTGTTCTGGCATGGTTTGTTTCTAGGACACTGAGTGTTGTCTATTCAGGTGTAACTTAAGACCCTCCCGATGTGTTTTGTAGCTTTATGTTTTCCACAGTTCTTAGCACAAAGTAGGTGATGTATAAGTATTAGTTAATAAACATTTCAAAAAGTACTTTTTAAACTGGCATCTACCTATAAAAGCAAGTGTAGGCTTTGGAGTCAGCTGTGTATGGGAGTAAGTCAAAAACAGTAAGCTGGGCATGTTGGCACATACTTATAATCCCATTACTCAGCAGGAATAGGCAAGAGGATGGAAAGTTTGAAGCCAGCTTGGGGTACATAGTGAGAACCTATCACAAAAGAAACAACAACAATAACAATAATAATAATAAAAGGTATCTTCAAGAAGTACAAGAGTAGAGTATGACAATGTGTTAAAAGTCAAGCATAAAAACTGTTATAGTTTTAATAGGAAGCTTTCAGCATAGGAATCTAAATACCTTATTTTAAGATTTTTAATCTATTTACAAGGGAGGGAGGGGGAGAGAGATAGAGAATGAGAATGAATATGGGCATACCAGGGCCTGTAGCCACTGCAAACAAACTCCAAATGCATACACCACTTTGTGCAGCTGGTTATACATGGGTAGTAGGGATTTGAATCTGGGATGTTAGGGTTTGCGGGCAAGCACCTTAAGCATGGAGCCATCTCTCTAACCCTAAATACCTTATTTTAATAATCTTTAATTGGGGCTTCTGAATTTCTCAGAAGAACCTAGACTGTTCTTCAGGTTGGTGACTTAAACTGGATCTGGTAAAACTTAATTCTAGTGTTACCATTATAACTAAAAGAATTCTTTCTCCATTTCTTACTTTAGCACTTCTCTTGGTTTCTGTTTTTGTAGCTTATCCTTTCCAGAATTTGAAATGTAAATTGATTTAAAAGTAACAGTTAATTTTTATTGGTGTCTATATCCATGTGTTACAGTTGTATCTGTTAGAAAGTAGAAGTTCTTTGATGTCAAATATATAGACCTCAATTATTACTTTCAGAGAGGAAAGCGATGATTCAGGTTCAAGTGAGAAATTTTCAGATTTGTACGAGAGAGTAACTAAGAGTCCATGAAAAAGCCTAAACCAAAGAATTACAGCAAATCAAACAATTAGAAGAAAACAGATGAAAGCTTCATGTCATTGGATTTGACAGTCTCTTGAATGGCACTAAATAGCACCTGAAGCATAGGAAACACAACCAAAAGTAGAATTGCATTATGTCAGAACTAAAAAACTTGCATGCCAAAATAAATAAAACATACATATAAGCCTTTATGCACCAAATTACAAAATCAACAGAACAAAGGTTAATCCATAGAAGGGGAGAAAATATTTGCAAATTTTAAATCATGGAAGGAGTTAAAATCCAAACCACAGGAAGATCTATATTTTTTAAAAAAAATTACAAGTGTCAGTGGGACTGTAGAGAGATTTGAACCTTTGTGCACCATTGATGGTAATGTACAATAGTGCAGCTGCTGTGGTTAGCGCTCGAAAGCTCCTGTGAAACCCGGAAATATCCCTTCTAAGCATACATTTAAGAGAATTGAAAGCAGGATCTGGAATAATATCTTCACACTTGTGTTCATTGCAGCTTTACTCACAGTATCCAAGAAGTGGAAAGAACCCTCATGCCTGCAATCTTGGGATGCTGAGACAGGAGGATAACTATAAGTTCAAGGCTAGTTTGCAAGTCTAGGCTAAGAGTGAGACCTTGTCTCAAATTAAAGAGGAAACAGAAAAAGAAAAAAAATGAAAATTGCTCTACATACACAATGAAGTTATTTAGCTCTAAAGAATGAAATGTGGTCACATGGTACAACTTAAGTGAAACTTGAGGACATTGTGCTAAGTGAAATGAGCCATTCACAAAAGGTCAAATACTGTAAGGGTCCACATACATGAAGTTTCTAGAGTAGTCATTCAGAGACAAAGTCATTTGGTAGATGGCAGGGGCTGTAAAGACTGTTAAATAAGGAGGTACTATTTAATGGGTCAAGTTTCAGATTTTTAAGACAAGAATTCGAGAGAGATGGTGGTGATGCTGTAAGCAGTGTGAATGTACTTAGGGCATGGTCCTGTAAACTTATAAATGATTAACATAGTAACATGCATGTCATGTGTGTTTTATCACAATTTTTTTTAATGTTATTGAAAGAGAAGGCTCTTGAGTTAGTTACATTTTTGTGCTAATTCTAAACCTAATTCTAAAATGCATGGTAGAATGTTTCTTTTCCAGAATAAAAAGATAATATAAATTATTTTCAAAGAATTTTAAGTTTCCATGACAACATTGGAAAGTGCTTTCTAGCCCTTACAACCATCCATTCACATAATATCTTATTATCTTTAGAAATTATTTAAAATTTTTAGAAGGGGAAGCTTTTTGGTTCTGTAGCAGTATTTGTAAGAAATACATTTATTACACAAATAAAATAATCCCTCAAATCTTTCCTTTACACAAGAAAGAGGAATTGTTTTATTAGATACAATTGTTTTCTTAGAAAGCCTTTGTCTGGCTAGAATGGCAAATTTACAAGAAATACCTGGGAATTGGACTGATTGTGTGTGAGTGTTTCCTTACTATAAAGAGCTTTGAAAGTAGGTAGGAGAATTTAGATGAATATAAAAAAATGCACTTTATTATGTGAGTTGGGTGATAGGTATATATATATATATATATATATATATATATATATATATATATATATATATATATATATATATTAGCTATAAATATATGTGTGTTTACTATAGTTCATAGTTCATATGTGACATGGTTATAATAAATACACGATACTAGAAAAGAAAGCATTTTAAAGTTTTAAGTTTCTAAATGTCTTAAGAACCAAGTATCAAACTCCTTTCTATTCTTCACCATCTTCTTGCAGTCATCTGTGAATTTCCTGGGGGCAAGATCATGCTGAATATATCTCCAAATATCAGGCCACAATGTAGGAACTCACATAGTAGATTTCCATAATGTTTTGTGGGAAAAAATAATAGAGTGAATTTTCCTTTCTATCTCTATTATAGCCACTTAATTTTTCATTCTCTCAACACTCTCCTGCAATGCTATATCCATGTGAGTTGCCACCAGCAGGTAAATTGTTTAGCTTCAATCTCTCTGGAATTGCTGTGAAATCGGTTCTTTTCATTCATCTCTAAATAATTAATCTTATTCATTTATCTCTCTTATACATCCTTTCCAAGTGATTATTCATACCCTTTCTTCTCTTAAGCCCTCTTGTTCATTCTTTTATAACCTTGATGCCCTTCAGAGAAAATGGAAACCATCTGGTTAGAGGTCCCGTCTGAGTTCTTATTGTGAGCAGGGCATGAATTCCATCTTACTGCCACTTGCTGCCTTCTCTCCAGTTTCTGATGAACAGCTTCCTCTTCTTCCTTATTTTAATTTTGAAAGCTCGGATGATGCATATATTATAGGGGCCCTCCTTCTCAAGCTAACTTGGGTTTTCTGTGGGATTTTCATCTGAACCAAGCAGGCCATGGCAGTTGGTGAAGAAAGAGCATGACAGTGCCTGTTCAGGCGATTCCAGCCTACCACTCCTGGCCGGGTTTCTTGTTCAGCAGAGGCATCTGCATCTCAGTAGGTAATTTAAGCCCTGAGTTTTGTTACAACATAAATTTATTGGCCCCTACTCTGAGCCAGATGCCTTGCAAATAGTTTTGTTCTTTCCATTTGCTAATGAAATTCACCCTAGTAGTTTAGGTGAGGTCTTTTCATATGAGAGAATATCTCATGTAAATACTTATTACATTCTGTAAGCTGCAGACAGACAACATGTTCTCAATTGATGCTAATATTTCACATATGATTTTTATTACTGTTACCAAATTATTTTATGATACATATTTTGTATTCCCAAACTCAATGGTAATCAGTACCAGAAATCTTATTTTCCTTCTGTTTGTATCTCATATATAGTATGTGGGACAAATGCAGCTTCTTCAGTAGAATGTCATATAATTCTGACCATTTGGATCGTGTATACATTCTGAGTATAGTGATACTTTCTCAGTGATTATTGCCTTGCTGCTTAAAACTTTGACAAATTATGTGACCCATTGAAAATATATTTACTACTTGTGAGTACTAGTAGCCTTTAATTATCCTGTCACTGGGTTTCGAGTCAATATCAGTAGATGGTCAGTCTACTCCCAGTCAGTAACAATAGAACTTAACCCACAGTTAGTATGGATTCTTTTTTCTTTGGCACAGTGAATCAAAAGGTTGGAATTGACTTATAAACTAACAAAATGATCTACTTTAGCAACTGATTTAATTGCTTCCAAGTCAGAAACTAGAAAGAAGATTGTTTAGAAAGGGGAAAAATGCTTACATTTGATAATATAATTTAATCACTCAACAATTAACCAATACCATAGATACAAAGTACAGTCCCTGTGTTAAAACTGGCAATATTGTAGTCTCTTTGTTCTTGACAGCACCTCAAAATTTTGCATATAAATATGAAAATTAATTCATTTAGAACATGATTACTGTGTACCTAGTGTATTCACTAGTGGTTGACAGGTGGCAAGTTTCTGCAGATGGCTGCTTCTTGGGAATTTTAAATACATCCATACTTTTCATGGGTTACCCAAAATTAAAATTGGAAGGATAGCTTCCATTTTATGTTAGTACTTACATTATTTTACATTAGTACTTTCTTAATTAGTAAAAGATTAAATTCATTGAACTCCACAAGGAAATAATTTTTATACATTTATAATGAAAACAGTCCTGCATTGAAGGTTTACTTTTCTGTTTACTATTCTAAGTCATATTTTGGGAGGGTTGTTTGTTTTGTTTTGAGGCAGGACATCACTCTAGTCCAGGCTGATCTGGAGCTCACTCTGTAGCCCAGGATGGCCTCAAACTCACAGTAATTCTCCTACTTTATCATACTGAGTGCTGGAATTAAAACTGTGTGCCACCACACCTGGCTCTAAATCATATTTTAAGATATCTGTTTTTCTTGTTTATTTTATTTTATTTGTTCAAGTTAAGGTCTCACTCTACCCCAGGCTGACCTGGAATTTACTCTATAGTCTCAGGCTGGCCTCAAACTCATAGTGATCCTCCTACCTTGACTTTCTGCGTGCTGGGATTAAAGGCATGCACTGCCATGCCCAGCTGTTTTTCTTATTTTTTGTTACTTTTTGCATGTGCAGTATGTGTAGTGTGTGTTTGATATGTGCACATGTGTGTACAGATGCACACACCCGGTGTGCATGTATGTGGAGGCCAGAGGAAAGCATTAGATGTCTTTTCTCTATCACTCATCTTCTTGTTTCCTTGAGACAGATGCTTTTACCTGTTCTGGAGTTTGGCATTTTCACAAGCCCCAGTGATTCTCCAGTCTCTGCTATCCACAGGACAGGGCTTACAGATGTGCATTCGCATTCTCAGTTATTTACGTGAGTGCTGGGAAATGAGCTTATGTAGTGAGACACTGGCCCTCATCCTTGTGTGTAAGCACGCTTACCAACTGAGCCAGTTCCCAGTCCCTATTATTTCTTCTTTTTTAATGACTAATGTCACTGTGGTGGTAAGTGAAAGCATTAAAAATTCAATTCCCAACATATAAACCCTGTGATTGGTATCTTTATTTCAAGTAACTTGGTGTTTTAGATCATTGGTTCACAACTAAGAGTTTGGCTACCTGAGGACATTTGGCAATGTCATTTGGAGACTTGGATTGTCACTGAGCAAGGGTTTGGGGGATGGCTACTACAACGTAATGTTTAGAGGCCAGTGATGCTGTCAAGCACCCATGTGCATAGAGTAGCCCTTCATAACCCACAGTTGTCTTGTCACTGAGAAACTTTATTTGTATAGTGAATGCTGAAAAGCATTCGTGTGTGATATGAAACACTAAGAAAAATAAATGACAGCTGTTTCATTATTTTCCCAATTTGTTTGTTTGTTTGTTTTTTTTTTTTTTTGAAGTAGGGTCTCACTGTAGCCCAGGCTGACCTGGAATTCACTATGTAGTCTCAGAGTGGCCTTGAACTCATGGCGATCCTCCTACCTCTCCCTCCCAAATGCTGGGATTAAAGGCATTAAAACCAAGCCTGGCTTATTTTCCCAATTTGGATATCTGTTTTATTCAACTGAAAGTTTCTGAGTACACCTATCCACTAGGAGGTTATAGATATTATTTTTAAAAAAATATAAGGTCTCAGTTTCAGAGAGCTCATATTCTAAAAAGGGTGATGAAAAGTTAAAATTTACAAAGTAATATTCTATCTTATGTAATAAAGCTGATTGGCAAATGTCTGTGTTTAATGGGTCAGAGAAAGCTTGAGAGAAGGTAAAGTTTGAGTAGTTGGCAGTTGTGTGCAAACTTTAGCACACAATTCAGATGCTAGTGCAGAGGACACTGGAACAGAGAAAACAGCATGTGAAAGAAGGTCCAAAGCTTATTAAGTAGCAAGAATGGGTTATGTAGTTCATGATGTTGAGATGAGGCTAGAATTATGAGAATCCTACTTTAGAAGGGCTTCATCCAAGTAGTGTGAATTTTATCCTGAGAATAGAGGGATAGAAATAAGGAGTCTTCATTTTACAAAGACTGTTCTGAGGGTATGTGTGAGGTGGAGATAAGAACCCCTTTGGGAGAGGATTTAAACCAACCCAGTAGGTCTGTGATAACATAGGATGGTCTGACTGATAGGATTTTGTATCTTTTCCATTTTCAGATGTATGGGAAAGAATTGTGTAAAGACAGTAATAATATAAGATGACTTGCATGTTCTATGTTGGGGATGTTAGAGCCATTAATCAAGACAGAAAATACAGAGGAAAAGAGCAGACATCAGAAAACATTTTTCTTCCCATATGGTTTTATGGGTATCTGTATAATAGGCATACTATGTACATGCATGTATGCATATTTTGGAATGGGAGTGTTGAATATTTGACTGTGGTTATTAGGAAACACACACACACACACACACACACACACACACACACACACACACACACACACACAAAGCCTAGTGGCTCAAGAGTAGAGAATTGTGCTTCTGAATATGCCAGTGAGTTGCTTAGAAGACCTTGGAAGTATTTTATTTTTCATTTGTAACTTTTGCAGTATAGTAATGGATCAAACCTCTTGGGGCTGATGTAACTGATACTGAGCTGAAGAATAAATAATTAAATATTATAAGACATTTGAAAAATGTAGGATTTGATCATTCTGGGGTGATAGCAAGCCTTTACCATGATGAATGTTTGTATACCCAGGTTAGGTTCCCAAGGTCATTCATTCTGATCACCTTTGAATAACAGTGGCAGCACCGCATGGGTTGCCTCTGGTGTGCTGTAGATTAGTTTTTGTTTTTAGTTTTTGACTTTTCATTACTCAAATATTTTTTTTACCTTTTTCTTTAATCTGAAGAAAAACTGCGTCTTTTTCTTCAGGTCCAAACTTCTTGTGCAAATATTGCTTATACTTCTATTGTAAACAACAATGGTAACAAATTTTAAATGCTACTGAAATGTATTCATTAATAACATGAAAGAAAAATACCAAGCATTAGCTATTGTAGGGTTGCTTCCATGTTCTTCATTTGAGCCCCCTCTGTTCATCATCTCTGATCAGAAAGCAGTATAAAGTTTCCTATGATTGTTCTACTTAAGTTTCTGTAGAATTGGATCTAGCTAGTACTGGCCCATGTCTCAGAAGACCATCAAAGATAAGGCTATTATCCTTTCAGGGAGCATTATCCTAGGAAAGTATTTAGAAAATTGAACTCTACTGCACCTGCTGACCTTTTTTAAGTGAAGGAAGGGAGGGGGTGAAGGTTGTGTTCACTGAGTTCAGATGAAGCAGTGTGTTAAGCAGCAGTAATACCAGGCTTTATTTAGTGCCTTTTTATATGTGTACATTGCTTCCTTGTGAGCTGTGAAGGAATACATTGACATTCAGACCAAGAAGTCCACAGTCAGGGCAAGCACTCTGCAGTTGTTGGCACAGTTGCTTTAAAAAACAATCAGTAATTCTGACTAGGACTTTCGTCTGTTTGGGGATTAATATAAAATGTTTGGTCACTGTTCTTCCAAACTTGGTATAAATAGAATTTTGAGGCATTATCTTCAAACATGACAGACAGCACTGTTAAGAGTTAAATACTTAATATTTATGCATGATTGCTTTTTCTGCCCTCTTTAGGACTCAGGATTAAACCTAAGGCCGTAAATAGGCTAGGCTATTGTACTGTCACTCAGCCATGTCCTCAGCCCACATGATTAACTTTAGGGTGAAAAGTGAAAGTCCAGAATCAGTTTTAAAACTTAGTTCCCTATATTAAGTATTAAAAAATGGGAAAAAGCTTAGAGAACAGTGCCATGTAACTTTTAAGTATCTTTAAAAAATATCTTTGCATTGCCAAATTACCTGAATGATCTTGGTATGAAATAATGTACTACTTACGTTTAGGTAAGCATGCTGCTGTGGCCCACATACCTAAACGCTTAGCAGGTAGCTTGCTTGTTCAAAGCATTACTGCTGAGGTGAGGGTTGGTCTGCGGCTTTCTAAAACTCACTTTGATCAACTAGACAAGCTACAGGAGAAGTAAACTTCCCAAACAAATCAAGATAGATGTTTTGTACTCCCCTCCATATCCATCTTATACAGTGATCAGATAGATGCCTTTCCTGTAATTGGCCCCGTGCTGAGGTTTGTCACTGAAGCTTCCTACTATGTTTTCAGCTTTTTCCATTGTAGTACAATGTAAAAGCCCATTATCGCTGTAACATAAATGCAAAGTATTATGCTGACATCTAATAATAAGATGCATTTTCTAAATGAGAAATTGATAGGAATTTCAGTTACTCAAATATGAACAGTTCGTGTATATAGTACAGTAAGTTCTGTACAATTATAGCTACAGTCTAGTTTCCTCCTTTCCAATACAGTACAGTGTACTGAGTATACAGTGAACCTTTTAGGATTTGAGTTATTATATTTCAAAATTAGCAGGTCAGTAGATCCTAGATTTGATAGACTATATCCAATTAACATTATTTAGATAAGTATTAGTCATATAATCTGAACAATAGATGGTGCTTTCTATAACCCACCTAAGATGTAAGCTTTTTTAAATTCCTGAAAACTGAGGTTCACTTATCTCTTTATCAGTTTTACTAATTTGTTCAGTATATTTGCAATAGGGAGTTTCTTGCTTTTTAAATAAGGAAAAAAAAAAGTAATGTAGTATATGCACGTGGTGCTATTTCCAGTAATTTGAATATTTAGTAGAGGAGAATATGGAGAGAAAACGTTCCATAAACAACAGACTTTGTGTCAGAGATGTAGCATCTAATCAAGGGTGCAACTAACTACCTCAGTGCATCTGGGCAGCTTGTTTAACTTACCTCTTATCCCATATTTCTCCTCTGAAATAAGCTCACTAATGCTTGCCTTTTACAGAAAATGTTGTATACATCAATGTCAGTCATTTCAGAGAAGAATTAGCTTTAAATGATTATGGACTAATAAATAAATCAAATTCAGATTCTTAAGAATTCCATGTAAGAAAGTTGTACATGTTAGTAATCTGGAATTAAATAGAGCCGTGCTGGGCATGTTGGCACATGCCTTTAATCCCAGTACTTGGGAGGCAGAGGTAGGAAGATCGCTCTGAGTTCAAGGCCACCCTGAGACTACATAACAAATTCTAGATCAGCCTGGGCTAGAGCCTGATCCTACCTTGAAAAACCAAATAAATAAATAAATAAATAAATAAATAAATAAATAAATAAATAAAACTATTCTGCCTGCTAACGTGTAACTTTTCTTTTAATAGGCTCAGCACTATGTACCTACAACTTGAAGCCTTCTGAATACACGTCGTCTTCAAAGTCCTCTGTGCTTTGCCCCAAACTACCTGTTCCAGCCAGGTAAATGTTACTGTGCCTTTTGTTTTCATAGGTCAACTTTATACTAGGTTGTTCTGAGAAAATTGTCATTGATGACTCAGGTCTAGTACTTTGATACTAACTTTTTAAAAGTAGGAATAGATGAGGTAACATGTGTCTCTTTAATAATATATATGCATACACATATAGCTTTAATTCTCAGATATTTCAAATGTGTTTTAGGGACTTACTTGAAGTGTTTTTATTTTCATGTCATAATTTGTAAGTACACAAAAACTGCTGAATCACTGTCACATCTGCACCAAATTAGAAACTAGTTCTCATGGTCCCATAGCTCCTTGAAGTTAATCCTAGTAATGCTTATTGGGATTCATTTTAATTTACTCTGTAAATTTAAGAAGCATGTCAGTGATTATCCTCCAGAGGTTGTTTGAGGCTATATCCTTTAGCTATATTCTTAGTTAGGCTGTTTGTCACATCTTATCCAGAGTCTTACTCAACAAACATGTATTATTAATTACTGACTTCGCATAATAGATAAAAAGATGAAACAAATGTTCTCTGGCAGGAACTCCCAGTACTTATAAGTAATGCAAACATTAACATTGTAAATCAATTTTTTAAAATATAAAAATTCTCAAACATTGTAGAATATATCCTTAGAATCATGTATTTGTTTGCATGTGTATATATTTGTGTTTGTATGTACACATACATGCATATTTTGGGGTATATCTTACGAACCTTAGTGTGTATTGTTAACTGTATGAGATGAAGAAAACTTCTGAGAAAACTGACTGTAAGCCATGTTTATTATATCGATATGCTATAGTGAGCTATTAGGTAAAATTTCAAGATAAGATCATGAAAACAGATCATGTCTACTTTAGCATTTCTTCTGAGTATAATGTGTGCTTTATTGATGTCAATTTGAAATTTTCTGTTGGAAGTAGAAAGAGGATGTATCAGTTAAATTGATTTTCAGCTCTTTTAGTTCTGTCATGTTGCTGCTGAATATCAAATTTTAAAGCCTATAGACATAAAAGTAAAGGTACTATTTTAAAAGATTCTCAGTAAGAAGGACCTAAAAATGATGTCCTTCAACCAACTGCTAGAGAGATTGCATTCATGAAAATACTAGGGAGGCTGCAACAGTACCGCAAAGGGAGGCCTTTGAATGTAATCATTGCAGAAAACTCATTGATATAAAAACAACAGGCAGCTTGATGTTACAGGCCTGTGATCTCAGCTCCTCGGGAGACTGATCGCAAGCACAGGCTTGCCTGGGCTACATAGTTAATTCCAGGCTAGCCTAGGCAAGTGAATGAAACCCTGCCTCAAACTAAAACCCAAAAAAGAGCTGAGGATATAACTTAGTGATATAGCAATTTCCTCGCATGCATAAGGTCATGAGTTTGACCCCCAGTGTTACAAACAACAATAAACAGAAGGACTGTGTATGCTTGCTTTGCAATCATATACTATGAATATAGAGTCAGCAATTCAAGGCCAAAACATGTTATGAAAGAATAGCCAGGAAGGCCTGAGAGTGAGAATGAAGTTGCTTTGCATCTGTATAATTACGGTGAGATGGGGTGAAGAGTTAGCTCATTCCACAATTCTCTCCCTTCCCACCCCTGACTCCACCATATTAGATACTGTCTATTCCTGGTTATCCTGGGTGCTCCAGTTTTGGCTGTGCACACAGGCATCTCAAAGAATCCTTAGAGCATTTACTAAAGTCAAAAAACAAAGCATAATACTGGAGACAATGTACATGAACAGTGTCATCATCGGCCTCACAAATATAAGGTGAAATTCTAAACCTCTCCATTGGAAAGCTGACTCTGCATTGTTAGACTTGTAAAAATATCTCCCCATCTAAGTATATTGTCATTTTTTTTTCTGAACCAACCCTATTGGAAAGCAAATGAGAAGAAACAGTTCACAGAAGGAAAACCAATTAGAAGCTGGTATGCATCCAAAATATATAGCATTTGACAAGCAAAGTGAAAGGAAATGAGAATGAGAATAAATTTGCTTAAAAAAGAAAAACATTGACTGGAGAGATGGCTCAGTGATTAAGGCATTTGCCTGCAAAGCCTGAGGACCCAGGTTGGATTCCCCAGTACCCACTTAAAGCCAGATGCACAAAGTGACACATGCATTTGGAGTTTGTTTGCAGTAGCTTGATGCCCTGGTGCCCATTCTCTCTCTCTCTCTCTCTCTCTCTCTCTCTCTCTCTCTCTCTCTCTCTCTCTCTCTCTCTCTCTCTCTCTCTGCTTACAAATAAACAAATAAAATACTTTTAAAAAAAGAAAGAAAAATGCTTGGGGTACTACTCCATCCACACACAGTATTTGATAGTGCCTCTCCACTCTGAAGCTAATAGTTTAATTTTTTTTTTTTTTTGAGGCAGGGTCACTGTAGCCCAGGCTCATTTGGAACTCATTCTGTAGTTCTAGGCTGGCCTCAAACTCACAGCAGTCCTCTTACCTCCACCTCCCGAGTCCTGGGATCAAAGGCATGCACCACCACACTTAGCACTGTGACTATTTTTATGTTAACTTTTCTTCAATTCCAAAAGACCAATGCTGTGAAAAACTGTGTTGGAGACTAGTGACTTTTAGCATCTTTTACATCTCATCATATCCAAGCACAAACTTTGAGTCCAGATTTAGTCTGAGTTGTCTGCCAGCTTGAACAGGTCTCTTAACCTAGGTGTAAGTCAAATTTCCTTATGTATAAAATGGAAATATTCATACTTACAGAGTTGTAAGTATGACTTAAATAAGGCAATAGATACTAAATTTCCATTGTTGATCTTGGTATCTAGCCTAGGAAGTTCTCCCAACTCCTAGAGTCCTTCCATTTGCCCCAACTTTCCTGGGTATTCAGAGACGTGCAGTTGAAGCCAGAACCTGTTTTAGAGATAGCAATTAAAAACTGATTTGCAGTAAAACACTAGTGACATGTAATAGCCAAATGATTACTGTTCCTAAGAGCTTTTGAATTTAAAAGTAAATGTCCATGACACCCATCAGTGACAACACACTTGGGCCAGGAAGACTGGGATGAGTACTAAGATATACAGGATACCTTGCCACAAGGACTAATACAGACAGCCCACAGAGGAAGATATACAACTGATCAGGAATGGGGAG
>PVHP010008989.1:0-51711 GCA_004024765.1 Zapus hudsonius
CATAAATATTATGAAAACTTCAAAACACAAAGTATTTCTATACAATCATTGAATTCAAAAGAAGATTTCTAATAACCAAATCCTAAAGTAGATGCAATCATTTATTCATTCGAAAGCACCCAGTTCAAGCTTTATAAACCGTACTATTACTCTAGAATTCCAGGTAATTCCTACTATCTCTTTCTCCATAATTTTTAAAATGTACTCCTTTTAAAAAATATTATATTTATTTACTTTCAAGCAGAGAGACACAGAGATAAACAGAGAGAATGGGTGCTCCAGGGCCTCCTGCCACTACCAACAAACTCCAGATGCATGTACCACCTGTGCATCTGGTTTTACATGAGTGCTGTGTAATTGAACCTAGACCATTAGGCTTTGCAAGCAAATGCCTTTATGGCTTAGTCACCTTTCTGACCCTAAAATGTGCCCCTTATCTTTCCAAATAAATATATTAAACAAAAAACTAGTGTTTGTAAATAAAAAGGTCAAAATTTCCAGATTAGGCCATCAAATTCCCCAACACTATTATCTATATTGCTCCACTGGCATTCTCTGAGAAAATTAAGAATAAAAAATAAACAATCCCAAGACACAGCAAAGGGAAGAGAGAAGCTGACCTTGTCTTGCCATTTTCAATAAAGCCCTATGATAATGGTTCCTGAAAGTTGTATTCCAAATCCATCAGGAATCACACTACCTGTTACTACCTTGCCTGAACACTTCTGACTTCCATATTACTTGATGAAGGTCTTATAGCAACTTTAGGACGAATTATCTGAGAGGTTATTAATAGGTTCATTATAAACCCACCAAACAATTTCAAGTCCTGTCACAATTTCATCAGTCTTGGTTTCATTGAAAATGCAAATTGTAAACTGTTTTCCAGAAAATTATGTGATCCATTTTTAGTAAATGCCAAAATGTTCAGAAAGATGCTGGAAAACTAGAAATAAGGCCTTGATTTTAGCTTTCTTGCGGTGTGTTCTTGAGTCACTGCTACATTGAATGCACTGAACAGAAACAAAGGTGACTGACTGACAGTCTATCCCTCACAAGTGGAGAAGACCTCAAAGTGACAGCATGGGATATGCTCTCCAGGACCATGCTTAACACCCAGTAGAAGTTGGATGGTGGAACTTTTAATTAAAGGGAGTCAGATGGATGGTGGGTGGAATGACAATGAGTTTGAAGGTGTGGATGACATTTGGATTTGGTCTTCAGAGAAAAGGATGGGGTGGAGACTCAAATGAGCACTAAAAGTGGAGAAGTGCCGGCAAATGTTTCCTGATTTATGTGTCCCTAGTGGCAGCCAGATATTTTCCTTCCCTCCCTCTCTCCTTACCTCCCCTTTTCACTCCTTCTTTGTGACTTTTTGAGCACTGTTTATTTTATTGCTTATAATGATTGATTCCCTCAAATACAGCACTTCCTTATCCATCCATCTGCTAATCACGAATCATTTTGAAACTGAGTGCACAGAAAAAGTGGGGGTTGGGAGCCCACAAAGTTGTGCTACATCTTGAAGTACATTAAAATATATAAACATAAAATAAGAACACAGTCCAAATGGCTCATTCATTTTTTTTCAGTGTTCTGCCCTTTGATGACAGTGACTGGCAGTGTCATTGTAGAGAAACATAGGGTTTCCGTAAGAACACAGCTCTATCTCCTTCAAAATCACCATGAAATGACTTATTTGTCTCTGATTAATAAGGACCTGCTTTTCTTCTTTCTTGGCATTGAGCTCTCCCTCCTGTTCAGCTTATCTGGACAGGCTAGATGTGCGTGGGCATGCACCAGTTTGTGAGATTCTGGATCTGAACTCTGGCTTTGAAACAGCGAGAAACCTAACTTCTGGTAGCTGTGAATTTGTGTTTCAAAGTACCACAAACCACACGATAGTGCCACAAAAAGGAGCAGTAACTAGGTCAAGTTTTTGGCAATCTTCATGGATCATAGCTCCAATGTTTGCTTGCCAGTGATTTAAAAGAACTGAGAAATATTTTTTCCTTGTCTTCCTTGAGCAGAATAAAAAGCTCAGATTAACTGATGGAGTGGGGTGGAACGGAAGCACTGCAGAGAATAGGAGTCTAATTGCCAACTATCTGAATCACAGTTATATATGTCCAATAAACACAAGCACAGTACTTGACAAAGGGTGGAAGCCATGGGTATAGCTAGACTGGGTTCAGGGAAGCTGTTGGGAGGAGAGGATGTCAGTGTTCTCACGCTTCTCCACAATACTGTTCCTAGAGTATAACCATCATCAAAGTACTCCAAACAAAGCATGTCCCTAGCACTTTCCATCAGGTCACCATGGGATAATTGACAAGAGTTGTACATACTATTTTAGAGAAGCAAGGTGTCAGTAGTATAACATGAAGCTCCGGGGCTCTCCCTCTTGGGAGCATGATTGGAAACTGAGCATGGTGTACCCAAATTATGAGTTACATTGATGCTCACATTTGCCCTGTGCGAAGATTGAACCAGTCCTGTAGTTCTGAATGTACTCTTTGCAACAAGATGAATGATTTACAAAATGGATATTCAAGAAAGCAAAAGGCTAAGACAGAACTGGAGAGCAAACATTTGGGAGAAAGCCATGAGGGAGGTAATAGACACACTTTGTAACATGCCAAAATTATTACCTTTCTGAGTGCTTAGGGAAGATCTTAAAATGCAATGTTTCTTTTTCCCTTTATCCTAGTAAATCCAGTCAGCAGGATTTAGCACTGGAAAAAAGCCCAGAAGGTTTGAAATCCTGTAAGAAAAAGAGTATATTTTTAGAATTATGGTAACAGCTGCTAAGAAATGTATTTCTATTTTGTAGTTCGTCTGAGCTGCCTAACGTAAATGTGTGGTAGTGAAAGATAACAGAGATAATAAGTGGAGAGAATCATAGCAAAGTGAACATGTCTTTGGTTGTTGTTGAAGAAAAAATTTGAATACTAAAGATCGCATTTTATCAAACTAAAACTATAAATTACACATCTAAGAGCTAGAATTAGACATGTACCTTTCCCCCTTTTTATATCCTTCTATTTCTTGTCTATTTTTAAATCCTTCCTAATCAAAGCTTAGGAAAAATTTACATAATAAAATCAACCTTATTAAAATCATCTTCTGATGTCCCTAAATATGCTACCACCTGTCACATAAAAAAATGATAAATTTTTCACCTTAAAAATAAGTTTAGGGCTGGGCATGGTGGCACATTTCTTTAATCCCAGCACTTGAGAGGCAGAGGTAGGAGGATCACCATGAGTTCAAGGTCACCCTGAGACTATACAGTTAATTCCAGGTCAGTCTGGGTTAGAGCAAGAGCCTACCACAAAAAAACCAAAATAATAATAACTTCAAAACGTGTAATGTTGCAGTCACCTTCACATTGTTGGACAAACACTGGGCCAAAGCAGCACACTTTAAAGTATCATCTTTCATCCCATTGGTAACCAGATAATCAGCTTAATTTAGTTTATATTTTATTGTAAAATATGCTCAGAAACCTTTTAGAAAGAAAGTAGTTGTAATGACTGGTCTTCACTGTGAATGTGATTTAGAATCTACCTGGGGTACAAATCTCAGTATCTGTGAGGATGTTTCCAAAGAGGTTTAAATGATGTAGACCAATCCTGAATGGGGACAGCACCATTCTATGGGATGGGATCCTAAACTGATAAAAAATGAGAAACCAAGTTGGGCACTAATGTTTATTTCTCTCCACTTTCTGACTGGAGGCTCAATATAAGCCACTGTCTCACACTCTTGCTGCCATAGCTAGGACTCTCTGACCATGCCACCTTCCCACCATGATTAACTATATCTTCAAACTGGGACCAAAATAAACCCTTCCCTCCTTTCTTCCTTGCTTAAGTTATTTTTGTCAGGTATTTTGCCACAGTAATGAGAAAAGGAACTAATAAAGAAATTTGGTGCAAGAAATAGAACTATTGTTGTGATAGACCTGACCATGTGGTTCCAAAACCTTGGAATTAGTTGAGATGAATTTAGAAGAGTTTTATAATAGAAGAGTTTTATAATAGAAAAATCCTGAAGTTCTACAAGTAAAGCTTAAATAATCCAGAATGCCAACAGAAACTCAGACTATGGAGTTTTAGCTCAAGATGTTTCAGAAGGGAAGAAAGACTGCATCAGAACAAAGCTAGAAGTCATTTATGTTAGATTCTGACAAAGAATCTGGCTTCATTCTCTCTGTGTGTGGAGGACTTGAGTCAGAATCAACTAAAAGTAAAGGGCTCATTTGCTTGGTAGAGGAAATTTTAAGATAGGATAGTATTAAGGCTGTGGTATAGACACTTCACAATTTTTATTCAGATCTGCAGTGAAAGAGCAGAAACATATGAAAAATGTACAGTTTAGTAAGGAAAGGAGTATAAGTGAACTTAACACTGCAGACAAGAATGGTGCCAACAAACTAAGCA
Organism: Zapus hudsonius; assembly: GCA_004024765.1. NCBI lineage: Eukaryota > Metazoa > Chordata > Mammalia > Rodentia > Dipodidae > Zapus > Zapus hudsonius. The sequence continues at coordinate 4,446 of PVHP010008989.1, forward strand.
GTTGTTAAAGAGATCAGTGCCATTAAAGAGAAACCTCATGTTCTGCATTGGGACAATAGGATGGGGCCTTGGAGAAAAGACCCCATCATTCAAAACTTCTAGTTCTATTAAAAATGCAAATTCACTTGAATAGAGAGAGCATAAACGGAGAATGCCACCAGAGGAACTCCTTGCTCAAGAACCATTGCCCAGAGAAGTGTTTTACTGGGTTCAACCTTGAAGGTACACAGAGAGCACTGCTTCTGTGCTCCAAGCAGGGCAGGCTACGTCACAAGCAATAACAGAACTTGAAAGTATTGTGTGGCATTCATTCTGCAGTCATGAAGAGTGTGTGATTTTTTTTCCAATGTTCCAGGAGGCTGCTGAAATATTGTGAAAAATATTCACAGTCACAAAATTTTGATTTTCAGAGATATAATTTATGAATGAGATAAAAGATGATGGAAAAAGAATGTTCACTACCATCAAATGCCTGACAACTTGCAGCTTGGTTTAGAGTTCAGACTTGAAAAATGTAGATTGAAACAATTGCCACAATGATTCCTTTTCCTGAATCTGAATCTTTTACAAAATAATTCTGTCAGATAACTGAAAGATGTTTGGAATTTGTTGAGCACACCAGATAACTGTTTCTCCACCTCTTGAGTCAAATCTTGAGTATGTGCTTTTTGACACTAGCATGCGATTGAAATCACAATCTAGTCTTGGTTTGAAGAGGTTCACTATGATTCTCCCTTACTCTTCAAGCACGCCATCAGCCATACAAATGAACCTTGCTAGCCTATTTGATGTTGATAGACATGCAGCTCAGAGGCCCTGTCACCTCTCCAGAAATGAGTCAACTCATAGAAGCGGGCCTATCAGCTGACCATAAGTACAGGAGCAAATCCAATCTAGAACAACCAGCCCTCAAAATCTGCTCCATAGACTTGTGAAAAATAATGAGTGGCTAGTTTTAAAGGTAAAAGTTTTGGAATGGCTTGTTCTTCAGTAACATACAGGAATGTTGAACAAGGCGCTACTTTAATGTGAAACCATGCTTACTACATTTCTGAAATCTCAGTGACATAATCTCATTTATTTTTAAATGACATAGCTTTCCCTAAAGCATCAAGATAAAAATAAAGTTTGCTTTGTGACAAATTTCAGCTTTGCTGTCTATGGCAATGACATTACCCATAATGATTTGTCATGCAATTTTATTTTTAAAGCTCAAAATTAATTACAAACATGAAACAAATCACGGTGTTAAGACATACATTAAAAACAAATTACAATCTCAAAATGGATAATTTACAACTTAGAAAATTAATTGATTAAACCCAAAGTGCATAAAATAATTGGAGAAACTGAAGAGTGAACAAACCAATGACAATGTAGTCCACCTAATAGAAAATAATGTGTAATTGGCAAGAGCTATAGTGAAAAAATGCAGCAGTTTTATGCAACTGCAAGACCTTGTAGAAACAGGATGGAATGTAAATTTGTGAAGACACCTTGACTCTATGGTGATCAAAAAAGAAGCTATTTCATTGATGAAAATCAATCAAAACAAGTTCATAAGGCTGGGCATGGTGGTGCATCCATTTAATCCCAGCACTCAGGAAGCAGAGGTGGGAGGATGGACATGAGACTACATAGTGAATTCCAGGTCAGCCTGAGCTAGAGTGAGACGCTACCTTGCAAAATAAAACAAAACATAAACAAAAAATAACTTTTTATAATATCCTTTGTTTCAAATAGGCAACTGAAAGCAGTTAGAAATATATAAGTTATTTGAGATGTGTTTCACCAGTAGCTAATTTACCCAATTCATTTCATATGCTTGAAACCTGCCTTTTCTGCAATCTGGGTGCATAAGATTTATTCAAGATATTATCAATGATCCAAACAAAATGTGAGAAATAAATAATAATGCAGCATTTTATACCAAATAACATTTTGTTTTGAAACTTATAATATTTTCCCTTTATTTATTTACTTTTTAATTTCTTTATTGTCAATAATTAGATACATTGTATCAGCAAATCTTATGATGGTACCCTCATTTCCCTCCTCTCTGTCCCCAACCCACTGGGGACCCTCCTCAGTTGACATAATGGATCAGTCCATGGGGTATTGCTCTAGAGGTAGCTAGATTTTTTTTTACCTTTGTGTGTTGTTGGGAGGGGGGCAATGTTTCTGGATATTCTCCCACCATAGCTGTTAGAATCTTTCTGCCCCCTCTTCGGCTCAGTTCCCTGAGTCATAGTGGGTGAGTTTTAAGTCTGCTTTATTATTGAAATCTGAAGTGTCTCAAATTCTGCTTTGGGTTGTGTTGGCTGTTGTTGGTATCTGTCTCCATTGACCTTTCCTGAGTTATCTGACTTGCTGTAGTGATAGATCTCTTGTTTATCTCGCCATTATCTCATAGGCTTCATTTGGGGCTGCTCTCTGTTGAGATCAGTGCCCCATTTTGTGAAAGAGATGTTTGATTTTTCATTATTTAATTTTTTAAGTTCTTTGTAAGTTCTAGATATTAGACCTCTGTCTGAGTTAGGGCTGGAAAAGATTATCTTCCAGTCTGATAGTGGTCTATTGGCTCTGAGTGTGGTATATTTGTCTGTACAGAAGCTTTTAGGCTTGATGAGATCCCATTGGTTAAGTGATTGTTGCACTTTCTGGGCTATTGGAGGTTTGTTCAGAAACTTTTTCCCTACTCCTATCTCATAGAGAATTCCTCCTATTTGTCCTTCCTGTGTTTTCAAAGTTTCAGGTCTTGAGGTCTGTGATCCATTTGGAGTTGATTTTTGTGCATATTGAGAGGAGTGGATCTAGTCTCATTTTTTTTTACAAGTATTTATCCAATTTGTCCAGAACCATTTGTTGATGCTATCTTTATGCCAGTGAATGTTGTTGGCACTTTTGTCAAAGAGTAAGTAACTGTAGTTACTCAAACTAAAAGCAGGATCTTCAATTTTGTTCCATTGGTCTGTCTGTGTGTTTTATGCCAATACCATGCTGTTTTTGTTACTATGACTTTGTAGTATATTTTTAGATCAGGAAGGGTGATACCACCTGAGGAGTTTTTTTTTTTTTTTTTTGCTCTTTTTTTTAACCAAGAATAGATTTGGCTATCTGAGGCCTATGCCATTCCAAATAAATTTTGAGATTATTTTTATCTATGTCTGTAAAGAATGAAGATTGGGTTTTTATTGGCATGACATTGAATCAGTATATTACTTTTGGAAGGATTCCCATTTTTATAATATTATTTCTCCCTATCCAGGATCATGGAATATCTTTCCATCTTTTCACATCCTCCTCTATTTCCTTCTTGAGCGATTTTATGTTTTCATTATACAAGTCTCACTTCCTTGGTTAGTGTTACTCCAGGGTATTGATTTTTTTTGAGGCTAATGAAAATGGGACAATCTTACTGATTTCTTTTTCTGTATGCATGTCATTTGCATACAGGAAGGCTACTTATTTTTGTGTGTTAGTTTTTTATCCTGCTACTTTGCTCAAGGAATTTATCACCTTCAGGAGTCTACTGGTACTATTCTTTGTGTCTGTTATATATAGGATCATGTCATCTGCAAGAAGGACTTTAAGAATAAATTTAATTTAATGTTTGAAACAAGTGTAAATATATGATCATCAGAATGAGTTTTCCACTACAAGTATATGAGGTTGTCACTAAAAATTTCTATGGGTTAATTTTCACAATATAATTAAGTAAATTTCTTTCTGGATCCCCCTTACTCAAGGTTGATTTTATGAACTAGGTGAATTTATATGCTTATATTTGGGGCCTCCTCAAAGGAAACTCTGTGAACAGAACCCATATTCAATAGTTTATGTGTAATTGTTCTGAGGAAAATGGGTGATGAATGGAAAAATTATCATGAGAAAGTGAGGAACTTTAATACGTATACACAAGTCACTTTCCCACTGTTATCAACTAAGACCCAGTCTTTTAGACATTCTTAGGCAACTTTTAAAATATGGGGTAAAACATAACAAACTAATAAGCTCTGAAAGACTCCCTGGGCCTTCAGATTCTGTAGAAAAACTTGATGAATTTACACAAAAGCCAAACTTCAACAAACTGACTGGGGATGGGGAGGGGGGCAATGAGGAATTGGGGATAACAACTCATTGTTGGCCCACTAAACAATGTAACTCATTATGGACAATAAAAAAATTTCAAAGGAATAGGATGAAATAGGTAAATAAAAACATTGATATATACATGTTAATACACTATTTACACGTTAATTTATAAATTCACTTATTCACAAACATTTTCTGAGGCGGATTAAACTCAGGCATTGTCTTTGTCAGCTAACATATCATTGTCTTTGGATTATAGGTATGTAACTGTTAAGGGTAAAAATCTGATATTAAACTAAGGCCAAAAAATTTGTGTGACTTTGAGTTAGGCAATTTTTTTCAATATGATATAAAAATAAAAATCCATAAAAATAAAATTGATATGCTGGACATCATCAAAATTGAAATATCTGCTTGTAAGAAGACAAATTCAGAAATAAAAAGAAAAGGCACAACATAAAACAGAAATAAAAAACTTAAAATGCATCTAAACACTGTGCATCTAGAACATATACATATTCTGTATAGAATAGAGACTCAGCATATGAAAATAACACCCCCAATGGATGAAATAAAACTTAAAGACATACTGTACTAAGTAAAACTCAAGACTAGAAAATAAAACCATGAGAAGATTTTCAACATAATCAATAGCTAAATTCCAATTAAAATAATATTTGGATATATACCCATTGAATCAAATTAAATAAAATTAGACCTTGCCACACTAAATCTTAGAAAGATGTAAAGATTGTGGAATTTCATAGACAACAGGAAAAAATGTGAAACTGTAAGCTAATCAATAAAATGGAATTTCGGATAATTTTTTATTTTTTTAAACTTTGTAAGCAAAGAAACAAAGAGAGAGAGAGAGAGAGAGAGAGAGAGAGAGGAAAGAATGGCTGTGCCAAGGTCTCTTGCCACTAAAAATGAACTCCAGATGCATCTGCATCTCATTGTGCATCTGGATTTACAGTGAATGCTGCGAAATCAAACCTGAGCACACAGACTTTGCAAGCAGTACCTTTAACCACTTAGCCAACTCCCCAGACTGGTTTCCAGTTTCTTAAAAAGTTAAAAATATAACCATTATATTAGCCAGCCATTTAATTTCTAGACAGTTCCCCCACAATACACAGCATTCATTGTAGAAATTCTGCACATGAATATTCATGGTAGTTTTATGGGTAAGAGCTCAAACTGGAAATCATTCCATACATAAATGGGTGAACAAGCTGCTATCTTTATACAGCAGAGTGCTACTCAAAAATAAGAAATTCATGGGTATTTTACCACCTGGATACAACACAAAATAACTATGCTGGCTGAGCAAATTCAGGTAAAAGTGCCTCCTGCACATGTCCACTGATGATCTTCTAGAATAGGCAAACTCTTTCTAGTGATAAACTGTGCGTCAGTGACTTTCAGGCAGAGGACCTAGCAAGGGAGAATGGAACTTGAGAGGAACTAGGGACATTAAAGCTCTGGCGGCCAGTGATGGGCATATTTCTTAGTATGATTATACATACTACACATAGATGCAAGCATACCAGGTTGTGCAGTTTCAAATTTGGGGAACTTATTGTATGTCAGGCCTATCTCAAAAAAGGAGAGAGAGAGAGACAGAGACAGACAGAGACACAGAGACAGAGAAAATCTAGAGATGATGGAATCACAATCATTCTGCATAACAAGAAGACATATGCTCAGACATGGGAAATGACAGTTAAACACACACACACACACACACACACACACACACACACACACACACACACACACTGGAGCTTGTGAGATGACTAAGCAGTAAAAAGGTTCTTGCCTAGAGCCTGGGTTCAACTCTCCAGTAACCCACACAACACCAAATACTGGCTCATGTGTTCTGGTATTTGTTTGCAATGACAAAGACACACTGGTGCACCCATACACAAAACACACACACACACACACACACACACACACACACACACACACACGCATTTTCAAATAGGCAAAAAATATTTTCAGAAGAGATACATCACAGAAAAGATCATAGGTAGAAGATGATTGTATGCTTGAACTGAAGAGCTTGATGAACATCCCAGAGGACATAACATCTAGAGGAGACATGGGCCTGGCCTCACTCTTGTCATGTAACACTCCTCTGTGCCACCTCTGGCTACTGCCATCCTGGTTTACATCACTACCATCAAAATGGTAAAAACTGCCATTGCAAGTGAACGATTGTTTTGTTCCAATATGTGAAGGAATGTATCAGAATCAACATTTCTAAATGTGTAGAATTTGAGATAGGATTTGGTGAATAAATGTGTAAACAGTCACAGAACTTTGTATCTAATTTTATCATATAATGGCTTGGCTGTCAGGGCAGATGCAGTGTGTCCTCTGTTTCAAAAATCAGTGAGTTAAACCTGTTACATTGATTTGCTGAAACACTGTGGTCAGTCCTTGCCTCTGGAGAGAGTGTCCATTTAACTAAGGGCTGTAAAACTTTAAGACCCATCTATGTCTCTTGATGACACACTGCTTCAATGCCCATTTCTCTCTGAGCTGAGGCTCTTTCTTCAATTTAATCCTCCTTCAGTCTTCTTTAGACAGAGGACTAACCCATATTTTGCCATTAAATCATGAAAAATGATAGACTCGCTAGCCTTTTTCAAGACTCATTGTCAAATTATACCTTCCAAAAAGTAATATACTGCTTGAGTCAGTAATTTCAACTATTTGTATGCATTTCAGGTTTGCCAATTATCCTTCCAAGCTGTAAATTGCCTATTTTGAGAGGATAATTTGATTTTTAATGTTTGTCTTAACAGGCTGATTTGTTTTGTCTTTTGATTTGTTTCACATTTTAGTAATTAATTTTAAGCTGACAATGTATCTCCTAAAAGGAAGGTGGGGATTGAAAACCTTTTAGAGACAGAGCAGTTTGATACTGATATAAATTTTTATCGAGTGCCATGAACTTTAAGCAAAAAAAAAAAAGTCAGACTGCTTGCTCTCTTTGTAGAAAGGAGCTATCACTTCTTTTTAAGAAGATATGCCATCTCGGTTCTCAAATACATGAGGCATAACCTCTGCAGAGTGAGCTGCTAATCACCTGGGATAGAGTGAGATCCTACCTCAAAAAATTGTAATAATTTTCAAAGCATTAGTCTGAAAATAAAGACTAAATTATGTTTGGGGTTAAATAAATGTATTTGTTCACTGATGTATGTCCTCTGTGGTTTATCTTTCTATATATACCCATAGCCTTATGCATTCCTCTGTGATATATCGTTCTATATATACCCATAGCCTTATTTGTTTTGAAACTAGTTCCCCAGCTGGTGTTAATTTGGGAGGTGGAGACTTGCTAGAAGAGGAGTGTCACTAGGGGAAGATCAAGAGGTTTATTGCCAAGCTCCAATTCCAGATATTTTCACCCAGCTACATAATAAGATGTGGGCAGGCGAACTACTCCTGCTACCCTTTCTCTGCTATGATGAAACTTCCCTCCCCTGCAATTAGCTGCTGTTGATCAGGTATGTTTTCCAATCAATAGGAAGGTAACTGCTATAGAAAACTGGTACTGAGAAGTTAGGCCATGGATGCTAGAAGCCCAACTGTGCATTTTGGTCTTCTATAGCCAGTTTATGGGAGGAAAATGGGAGGATTTGGAAGTTTGGACTAGAGAAGCCTTGCAGTGGTGTAAGCAAAACTTAATGGGCCATTCTGGTAAAAGTTTGAAAGACCTAAATAAAGAGAGAACTTTGAACTGTGGAGTCTTGGCATATGAAATTTCATTGGGGAAAGAGACTTTGCCATAATTGAGTTACAAGCAATTCATGTGATATTTTGGCTGCATTCTTCCCATGTCCTAAGAACCTATGCAAAGTTAAATTTTAAAGTAATGGACTGGTATGATTGGTGAGAAAATGTGAGCAGGTTTAGATTTCAAAACTTAGAGACAGAATTTGCTTCACCTGCAATTAAGAAATTACCACCCCTTTGGATGGGCCGGCTTCTATGCACTGGAGCAATAATAAGAGTCTAAGGAAGAATGCTAAAAGAATTTGCTGCTTCTCAAAGTCAGCTTTATTCCCTCTCTGGTAGCCTACCTGTTCCTGGTTGAGGAAGTGTGGCAAATAAAGGAGTGGGGCATTGTATTTGAAACCTTTTTTTTTATGGCTGGTAGGCAATGTGGATAAGGGTCATTGGCTCTGCATAGAGGATATAAGCACCCATGGAATGGGGCCTTGAAGATCAATTGTAAGTTGCTGTGCATTCCCCAGAATTTTAAAGATGCCAGGACTATGAGACAAGCTGCCAAGGAAAGCTGCTTTTCAAACTCAGGAGGATCTACCCAGATTGCAGGCATCTAAGATGAGAGAGGTAGAATTATTTGGAGGCCAGAGATTTCATCTCAGACCCCACAAAGCGCAGCAGAATTTGATGACAGCCTCTCTTTTTTTGGGGGGGAGGGGGTGGGAGGAGGACTGCAGAGATTTTGTATGGTCTAATCTTTCCTTCCTATTCCCAGTTCCTAATTTTTCAAATGAGAATGTTTACTCTGTGATATTGTGTGTTGGAAGTATTTAAATTGTGTTTTGATTTTGCAGGCTCAGAGTTAAGAGACTGCTTAAGATGATACATTGGACTCTTAAGTAGCATTGAGATTTATAAAAACTATGGCAACTTATAAAATTGGACTGAATGCACTTTACATCATGAGATGGTTGTGTATCTATGAAGGCCAGCATTGGATGTGGTGGTTAAAATGAGATACCCCTATAGCCTAATATGTTTTGAATACTTGGTTTCCAGATGGGACAAATTGGGAGAAGGAGCTTTTCGAGAGGAGGTGTGCTGCTAGGGGTGACCTTGAGACTTATTCATCTATATTACTGTTGCGGGTCAGCTTTCTAGTTGCTGCGCAGGAAGAACCCAAACAAAAGCAGCTTGTGGAGGAATGGGTTTATTAGGCTTATGGACTTGAGGGGAGACTCCATTCTGGCAGGGAAAATGATGGCATGAGCAGAGGGGTGGACATCACCTCTTCCACAGCACTGCAAACAGCGGCAGGAAGGTGTGCCAAATACTGGCAAGGGGGAGCTGGCTTATAACCCCCATAAGCCCGCCCCAACAACACAGTTCTAGTGAGGTTCTAATTCCCGAATTGCCATCAGCTGAAGATCGATCTATCAGAACACATTCATTCGTTTGTGGGGGACACCTGGATCAAACCATGACAATTACTGTGGGTTCAGAGGTAACTCACTCTCTTGCTACTTCCTGCCATGCTCTTCCCACCAAGTTGAAGATTCCCAACAAGACTTTAAGCCTGGAGTTTATTTTGTTTTACTTTGCTTTTTAACATGAAAATAATGTGAAATAATTTAACATGAAAATACACCCAAGGCAAACATATGTTATCCAAATTGTGACATGGAAAAAGAACATAAATCATAATAAGATAACGATGGACAGGTATAGTGGCACATGCCTATAATCCTAGCTCCTGTAAGGCTGAGGCAGGAGGGCTATGAGTTCAAGACCAGCCTGAGCTACATCAAGTTACAGGACAGTCAGAGACACAGAGCAATACACTATTTAGACAATCAAAGCAAACAAAAATAAAATAGCAAAATGATAACTTTTTCAAACAAATTTTGATACCCAGTAGCTCAAACTTTAGTCAGTGGCCCTTTTAATAACACAATGCAGGGAGTTCTCTTCCATGTTATATGCTTATAAAACAGCATTCTTGATTCTTTAGCAAAACCATCAAAACATTGTCATTGATAAAAGTACACTTTTGTCACTTATGAAATTAGTAACTTATGAAAATCTTTCATGATGATAAAATGACTTCTTAGCTAGGGATTATATATATCTTCGAAGATGTGGTTTCACGAATATGTACAACTGACGTTTCTATATCCATCCAAACTCTTTGCTCATATTACATCATCTCTGCATCCTGACTAACTATATTACTTGTGACTATATAACTAAGCACACCTAACTCACATTATATAACATCTGAACCTATTTCTGAAATAGCAATCTCTCCATTTTCCTCTTCTCTCTTCAATCCAAACTTCACTGCCAAAGATGGACACAATCTTTTCTATGCAGGTGGTGCCTTTCCTTTACATTCTTGTAAATAAATATTCTCTGGAATTACTGACTATTAATAGAGATGGGTTTATAAAAATTGAACTAAACTGAGATTCATAGACAATGTAGGTGTCATGAATATGCTAGAATGGTTTAAGTCAAGAATAAAATAATCTGCAAACCTTCTGTCTTGTCTAGATCTATTTTACCCTATTTACGAAGAATGAAATGATTCAGAGATCAAGGGAGGTATAAGTCCTTTACTTATAAATGTTCAAACTTTCAATTCCTATGGTCATATTCAGTCAAAGAAATAATTGACAGAATTTTTAAATACAATATTCCCTAGTTTGTTAATATATCTGTACATTTAATAAATTACTACATTTTAATATTTTAAGGGGAAAGGTGGCATGACTCAACAATGTGATGTTGCAGAAGGAGAGGCCCAACATTGATCTGATTGATTAGTCCAGGTGTCCACGACTGTGTCTTATGGACTTGCAAAACTCCAATACACTGAGAACATGAACATGCTTCACTTTTGCTTTTTATTTAGCTTCTATTTCTTAGGTATGAGAAGAAACACTGAATTCTTTGCTTTAAGTGATTTCATTTACATCTGTTGTCTTTTTGGTTAGAGGGATTTCAACTTGATTTTAACAATGGTAAGCATGTGTGTCACCAATATTGTACTGAATTAATCATTTGTCTAGGGCAAACTTAGTTGTATATTCATTTTTTTCTTAAAATGTGTTCATTTCAGTGTGTTTGTCATTATAAAATGAAAAAGGCTATCAATACCAACTTTTTTTCTTAAAAAAGGCATGCAGATGCTTGCTTCTGGTTGAAATTTTTGATGTCGCAGCCCACAATTTGCCTCAACCCACACCTTCCACACAGAGCATGCCCAGCATCACACCCTGACTCCAGAGTCTTTTCCCACCTCATTCACCTGACAGCCTCCTCCACAACAGACATCTTATCAGACGTGACTGATTGCTGTAATCTGTACTCTGGGCAGCCATTAAGCAAATTACCTGAATCATTGCAAGGATTAGTCTCATTAACACATGATTAGCATCAAATTAAAATAATGAGTGTTTAACTTCTGATGTCTTCCAGTTGTTTGAACAGCTTGATCAGCCACACCAGGCTGGCAGGGAGGTGGGGGTGTCAAAGAACCACAGAAAAAAGGGAGGTTGCACTATGCAAGCCGCAGTGTAGCTCACCAGCAGAATAAAGTGAGATCAGACTCAAACTATCTAGATGAAAGCTTTCTTCTGAACAGCAAAAATGCCAGGTCCTAACAAAGGTCCCTCTCACAGCATAAGCCATTAATCTGGAGCAATGCTTTGCATATTAATGATGAATTGCTCCCCACCCCCACCCCCAGATGGTGTTCCTCTCCTTTGGGCTTCCCTATCCCAGAAAACACAAAAAGCAGCTTTTCTCTCTCCTTTTCCAAACACTATCAGATTTAAGATAAAGATTACTAAAGTATGGGGATTATTTATGATAGACTGTCAGTTCCCATATTTTTCCTTATAAATGATAACCAAACAATAATCAGAATAAAGAAAAGTTTGCATTATCTCTGGAAACTACAAGGAGCATCACTGTCATATAGAAGAATCCATGTTCACATGGGAGATCTGATGGAGGCCTAGAGAAGCAACTCATTTTTATCCCTCCTGTCAAAGATTGGATTTTCAGGAAAGTTGGCAAACAGCTTAGAATGGTCCTTCAAGCCTCAAAATAATGGCAATTTATCTGCCAGGTAAATGGTCAAAACTGGAGAGCTGGGAAGGTGGACAGGCTTCCTGCCTGAGAAGATGAATAAAATAGCAAAGATCCACTGTGATGAATTCCTCTACCAAACCCATGAAACAGATTAATGTGAAGAATACAATGTGATGGAAGGAACAATCTAAGACCAGGAAAAGCATCAAGATAAAAATCATAATTTATAATTACAAACACCTGCTATTAGTTATTACAGTAGGAGAGAAAAAGTATTTTACTCTTCTTATCTTAGATTCTCCAAATGAAGCCTGTAAATTACATGAGCCAAAAAAAAAAAAAAAACAGAATAATAAGAAAAAGAATAGCCCCATGAATCATGAAGGGTTGAAACAACAGAATGTCTTCAGATAAAACTTTTTATTTACTACTGTAGTAATTACTTTAAAAAAAGTGAAATACTGTTTATAGTTTCGAGTTTTGAGAGGAAAATATTTGGATCTCATAGTCACATATCCATAAAGTCAATGCTAACATGCCAGAGTACCAGAAATATGTCTGTATATATACTAGACTGAGAAATAAGCTCACCCACAATTCTTTGTTATATTACTTTAATAGATATCTTAGTTAATTAAACAATAATTATAGGAGCTAGAGAAATGGCTCACTGGTTAAAAGTACAGGTGTGCAAGCCTGTGCACCTGAGTTTGATGCTTCTTGATGCCCACCTAAAGCCAGATGCAAACTAGCACATGGATCTATAACCCCAATATTACTCTGGCAATGGAAGGAGGGGCTAGGCAAATCCAGGAGCTCATATGCAGCAGGGCAAAAAAAAATTTTGAGAGACCTTATCTTAAAAGAAGGTGGAAAGAGAGGAGAAATAGAGCCTGCTCACTGGGCCAAAGATCAGAAGAGAGGGAAGCAGCAAATGGGGAGGGGGGGAATTGGGGAAGTCGGGATAACAACGCATGGTTTGCCCACTAAATAATGTAACTCATTATGGACAATAAATATTAAATTAAAAAAAATTTAAAAAAAAAACTGACTGAAATAAAGACTCAGAGACAAGAATTTACTACAGGAAATGGACAGGGGATCCCATGCTCTAGGGCAATGGAGTACATGGGCTTCTGCAGCTCTTCCTATTTATTCATAAGGGGTGAGAGTGATGTGATATTTAAGGAAAACATGTTGTGTGTACTGTGGTAAAGTATGGGAACTGGTCATGGAATATCAGGATTAGAGCAGTGGTATGAGGGTCTTGAAATAACATGAGGATCAGACCATGGAACACTGTAGCCCTGGCTTTTACTTATCCTTTCTGTGCAGTTTGCTAACATACAGCCCCATGAAAAATAGTTTGCTGGGTTTGGGTTTTTTTTTTTTTTTCATGTTAGAAGCAAATGTCTAGCTTCAGGTGGTCTCTGACACCAAGTTATCATCTGACCTCCATTTGTCCTCCGTACACACACACATCATACATGCACATACACATACTGTTATGGTTTCTTCCAGGTGTCCCCACAAACATATGTGTTCTGAATGTTCAATCCCCAGCTGATGGCAGTTTGGGTATTAGAACCTTGTTTGGGTTGTGTTTTTGGGTGTGGATTTATGGGTGATAAAAGCTAGTTTCCTTTTGCTAGTGTTTGGCACACCTTCCTGCTGCTATTTGCAGTGCTGTGGCAGAGGTGATATCCACCCTCTGCTCATGCCATCATTTTCCCTGCCTTCATGGAGTCTCCTGTGAATTCTTAAGCCAAAATAAATGCATTCCTCCACAAACTGCTTTTGGTTGGGTTGCTTTCCATGCAACACTGAGAAGTTGACTACAACAGATTTAGGACCAGAGAGTAGGGTCATTTGTTGCAGCTAGAACCCTGATTCTGTGGCTTTGGACTTGTGGAACTGATTTGCAGGAAGAATGTGGAAGGGTTTGAAACCTCTGCCTAAGAGATACCTTGCAGTGCAGTAAGTACAGCTTCATGGAACATTCTGGTCACAGATGGAGAGACCTGAATGCAGTCAGAGCTATGGACTGTGAGGTGTGGCTTATGAGAGTGAGAGAAAAGTGTCAGGACTGTGCCAGAAAGTTTGTGTGAGAGGCTTGCTGTGTTCTGCCTCCCTGTGTCCTGAGAACTTGTGCAGGGTTGCTTTGTGTGGAAATGGACTGGTATAAATAGATGGAGATGGCACAGAAAGAAATGAAATCCACGAGGTCCCAAAAACAAGACAGGATTCTGTCAAAGCTCTCAAATGCCCACCCCAGGCCTGAGGTAAGATCTTATTGCTGAAGAAATCATAGAAAGATATCTATCAGCATAGAGAGACCCTGAGAGGTCCAGAACGGTAACCAATCCCCAAATGGTAGTTAATACAGTGCTGAAAGGGACTGCATAAGCTGGTCAACAACAGATGGAGTAAACAGAGACCACTGACATAAAACACAGTCTGCCACCATGAGTAGGCTAAACACACTTCCTACTGGGAGAGAACAGTGAACCAAGAAAGGAACACTTGTGCAATGGAGGAGACAAAGCCTGGGGGAGGCAATCAACAGCTTTTAATTTCACCAACTAATCCACTCAGTGACTGGGAACCCTTAACTGGAACGGGGGACTCAGGGCAAAATGCACTGGGAACTAAAATCTTGGGGCCCCAAAGAGAAATGTACTTTACAAGTGATTTACAAAGAGGCTATTAACAACAGAATCTAGCTAATTCAGAAACGTGTATCTAAGTTAGCCTATACTGATCTCTGTCTCCCATGGAGATTTTGTTTGTACTTTTCAGAATGCAGCAAGAAAGCTATGGCTCCTCCAACCCTACCAACGAACCACAGGCCATATCCAAAATCCAGGCAAGAGATGAGCCACATGAGATCTTCCATGAAGGATCCATACAGAACCCAGCAGATAGTGGTGGGATAAGCAAGACACTCATAATCACAGCCAATCAGTCAACCCAGGATAAGCCAGACAGACAGATACTGAAAGGAAAATTCACTTCCATGAACCTGAGAGGTTATTCTTCTCACCCCTACTGCAGCAAAGCTTCAAAACCTAGCTACTTGATTTCATCTCTCACGCCTCAAAAAGACACCTACTTAATATTGCCTCTTTCAGATCCAGCAAATGTCTCACAATTACCAACAGTTCTGACTCTTTCTGACAGACCTAAAGGATTAAGAACCTCTCCAGTCTGGCACTGCTTCCTTCTGGGGTGCCTTGATCCCCTTTACATCTTAGCAACACCCCCAGGAAGAGCCTGGGCAGAAAAAGCGATTCTCAGCCTCCTACTTTAGTTCAGTCCTCCACTGTCATCTTTTTACAATTTTTTTCTCTTTTCTTTTTATCCTTCCAGAGGAAGAAATGAAGGGAAAATTCACTTCCCTGAACCCGAGAAAATGTTTCATATATCTGACACAGGAGGACCTGAGAAAATGTTTTATATATTTAAAGGATCCTACCTCTGTTAAGCTCCTTTTGAAAAGAGCTTAACACCACAGCCCAATCCACATTTATATGCCTCCAAATAGACTGTCACTCAGGGAATCTTATCTAGGAAAAACTTTAACTGTGAAGCCCTTATCACCCCAAAGGTCCTTTAAATACACTCATAGAAGCTACCCACTTCTATGAACTGGACTTGAAATACGCTATCCACTCTCTGTTCCTTGCTGAATAAAGGTATTCTTGTCTGAACTCAGTCTGGTCTATCTTCTGCCTTAATTTTCTTTCTAGACACCAACGATTTCTACACAACCAAAAGTAGAAGTACAGAGACCCCCTAAGACCTCAACTGTCGGTTTGTGGCTTAGTTGGGGAGTTGTAGCACGCATCAACTCCCTGTTCGTCCACGGAGCTGGGTGAACAGAGCCTTGAAATAGCTGTGAGCAGATGAGAGAAATGACTATCGGGATGCAGTCACAGTGGACAGATCGTTTATTGCATAGATAAAGGTTGTCTATATAGAGGAAAAGGCAGAGGTAGGGGCATAGGCAGCAAGCAGATTGTTAGGGGCAGGGTAGTAGGGAGAAGTCTCATGAGTGGATTGGCAAGGGCCAGTAGCCTGTGGATTACTAGTTTGCATAGATAAGTTGGGGGGGGGCTTTCTTCGTGTCTCTAGACATGTATAGAATGGTGATGGCTGCATAGAACTATAACCTTATTGTCCGGGTTTGTTATTACAGCTGGAGTGTGTTGGGCACTAACTGTCGGCTCTGCTACTGAGGGCACAGAGAATAGAGAGTTAAAGGTGTATGAGGAGGTGAAACCCCGGTGATCCTGAAGGCGTTTCCCAGCTCCACATACCCTAACTCCCACCCCCATGGCTGGCCACCAAAACCAGCATTCCCATCTCAGCAGGACTGGCATTGAGCATCAGCAAAACTTCCTTGTACCCATCCCCACTGACCAGACTGTGGCTAGCATCAAATATTTCCCACCCTGCCACTCATGACCCCCAAAAGAGGTTTTCCCAGGTTGTCCCAACCCACCTGTCCCACCCACCTATCCCTATGCAGGCTGCCAACTCCCCATCAACCAATCACCTTGTCCCTTCCCCATTTCCCATGCCCCACCCCCTTTTTTCCCTATAAAGTGTAAGTCCCCCAATTGAATAAAGAACCCTCTGCTCGCCTCTGTGTCCCGCAGGATCCCCCTGTGCCTTCCCCTTATCTCAGGGCTCACTGTGGCCTGCCTGGAGGGCTGGAGGGTCCAGGATATGCTTGAGATAATAAGGGTCACAGGCTTATCTTGACTTCCTTTAATAGAAGGTAACAGTCCCAGGACACCTTCCGGTCTCAGAAAAACCCTATATTGTCCATGCCTCCTAGCAGGGTCCCACACTCAACAATAAAGCAGCCTTAATACTCACCCACTATGACTCAGGGAACTGAGCGGAAGAGGGGGCAGAAAGATTGTAAGAACCATGGTGGGGGAGAACTCCCAGAGACATTGCTCCTCTAAGTAACAACATACAAAGGGGGTGGAACCAAGTTCACCCCTAGGCTATCCATAATCCCCTACCCCATGGACTGATACAGACTGCCCATGGAGGCGGATACCCAGCTGATTGGGGACAGGGAAGAGGGAAATTGGGGAAATGGGGATACCAACTCATTATTTGCTCATTCAATGTATTTAATTATGGATAATAACAAACAATCTTTGGGCTGAAGCTGCTTCCCCTTCAGCTCCAATTGTTTGAGAGATGACAACCATTGAGATTAGGCCAGGCGATCTGCATTGGGACTGCAGGAAGAATGTGGACACTTTTGAAGTATGGGGCCTGAATGCTGAAGATTTCGTGCTCTTCAAAGTTGACTTTGTTGCCCCTGGATTAACAAATTGATAGCCCACCTGATACTGTGGAGCATAACAAATGCAGGAAGAGAGGGTCACTGGATTTGCAACACCTTTGTTTTTGAAAATGGCCATCGGCAGTGTGAGTGTTGGATTGCCTGTGTAGAAGCCTGATGGAGCCATGAGAATGAATCATGGGTTGCATTGGAGATCCAGTGAAATGCCAGGAATATAGATGATGCCAAGGAGAGCTGCCAGGCCTGGATGGAGTTTTCTGGGACTGTGAGTAGCTGAGCCAGAAGGGGGAATCAGAACTCCAAGAGACCCGTCATTCCTTCTCATTGGACTTGGGGTTAGAATTTGATGTTTGCTGTTTGTTTTAAATCTTTTATTGGTTCAATCTGTTTTTGCTATGTCCAATGCTATCTTTTGCAGTGTGAATATTCTGTGCCTTTTTTTTATGTTATGGCTCAGTTGAAAGAAAAACTGGCACTTTTAAAGTTGAGCTAAATGCATTATATTTTACATCATGTATGATTAATAGTTTGTGGGGGCCAGGGGTGAATTGTTATGGTTTCTTCCAGGTGTCCCCCCAAGCAACTGTGTTCTGAATGCTCCATCCCCAGCTGATGGCAGTTTAGATATTAGAACCTTGTTGGATCTGTGTTGTTGGGGGGGTGGGCTTATGGGGATTATAAACCAGCTTCTCCTTGGCAGTGTTTGGCACACCTTCCTGCTGCTGTTTGCAGTGCTGTGGTGGAGGTGATGTCCACCCCTCTCCTCATGCCATCATTTTCTCGATTTCTTAAACCAAAATAACCCCATTACTCCCAAGCATCTTTGGTTGGGTTCTATGTTGCAGCAAATGAGAAGTTAACTACAACACATACATATGCAGATAAAAATTAATTAAATTAATATAAAACAAAGAGAAAGTTTTTAAAAAATAAAAATGCAAAAAATGGAATTGCTCCATAAACATCATGTTTCTAAAATAAAATCTATGTCAAACTAATAATAATCATATGATTCTGAAATGTGAGATTGTATGAACAAAACTACAATGTGATGGGTAAATATAAACATGAAAAGCATGCTAAATATACATTTGGAACTGGAGTAATATAAATGATTACAGTTACAGTTTAATCTGTTAATTGGTGATAGGAAAAATAGATTCAGGTAAGATTTTAAATGCTTAGAAAACTTTCAGAAGTGATATCAGAGGGAGAAGCAGCATTGATATCAAAGAGAAAAATGGAATCCTTAAGAATAAACTCAGAGCATCTGGCTAGATGGATGAAGATACTAAGGCTGGTGAAGTGTGGGCAGAGTTCAAGCACCCACATGGCTGAAACAGTTCTGCATTTCATGTGAGCTAATGCAAAATGAGTTAAGGAGACCATGACATTTTCATGTTTATATTGCAATCCCTAAAGCAATCAATGGAAACTAATGCAAAGAGAAATAACGGATAGGGTAATCAACCAAATGGAATTCTGAAAAGTATTCAAACAATACAAAATAAGGAAGAAAATGAATAAGAGATTTAAAAGGGGGGAGGGGCTGGTGAGATTGTTCAGTGGTTACAAGTGTTTGCTTGCAAAACCTGCCTGCCTGGATTTGATTCACCAGTACCCATATAAAGCCAAATGGACAAAGTGACACATGTGTCTACAGTTTGTTTTCAATGGCAAGGGGTCCTGCCTTCCTCCTCTTCCAGTCTCTCTCTCTCTCTCTCTCTCTCCCTCTCCCTCTCTCTTTCTCCCCTCAGAAATTAATAAAAAAGAGAAGGATTTAGAAAAATAGCACCAATAGTATTCTAAACTCAAACTTCAATTATACTCATTAATTACATTAAGTTGTTTGTTTTGTTTTATTTTGTTTTGTGACAGGGTTTCATGTAACCAGACTGAATTAGAACTTGCTATGTAGCCAAGGATGATCTTGAACTTCCGATCCTCTTGCCTCTATATCCAGAGTTCTGGGATGCAACCAACCATCGAGTTTTCACATTAAGTTTTAAAAGAGCTAAATATTTTGATTAAAAAAACCACCATATCATACTGGATGAAATAGAAAAGGCAAATCTGCAGGGTCTTCAAACGATTCACATTAAAAGTAAGACACAGATATATCCAAAATCCATTGTTGTGTGTGACAAGCATAAGAAAGTTAGCTGAATATGTCATACAAAACTGAATTTAAGTTAAAAAACATATTTTATAAGGTTTTTTAATAAAAAAGAAATTTTATAATGAAAATTTATTTTCATTAAGAAGATATAATAATCATAAACATCTTTGTATATATAAAATAACAAAGCAACAAAATACATTAAGAAAATATTCACAGAGATGGAAAAATGGACAGGTAGACAATAATTAATGGTAATTGCTTCTCTTAGAAATTTATAGAACTAGACAAAAAGTCAAATTATAGGACAATTAGTGACTCTATTAACTATTCTGATCTATGTGATATAAAACACTATCGACACAATCCTCAAATACACAACCTATTTAAGCACATATGCTTTCTTACCAGGATGTATCAGTTGGGTCTAAACATTTCCCAGTTAATTCAAATGAATTGCAAATATAGACTAAAATCTCTGACCAAGAAAATTAGAATTTCAAAAACACCCACTTGTAAATAATGATTAATCAAAGAAAAATATCAAAAAGGCATTTAAAAATATCTTGAAATGAAAAATAGCATATTAAAGTGAAATATTAACTTACAGAGGTAAAAGATAAATTTGAAACACAATGCTCTTAAGTCAATAATTAAACTTAGGCCATAACAAATGAGCTACACCCATAACAATCTCATCAAACTTACAATGCTTTTCCCATTTAACCTTTGCTGATCTCACTCTCCATTGGAGAATCTGTTTGTATTTTTCAGAAGTCAGCGAAAATGATGGACAACCTAACTTTACCAACAAGACCAATGTTGCTGACTCCCTGGTAGGAGATGAACCATATATATATATATATATATATATATATATATATATATATATATATATATATATATATATCACATCAGCTATGGCCCAGATGAAACCACAAAAGAAGTGGTGAGAAGAGCAAGAGTGCTGCTTCCACAGTGAGCCCATCAACCTGCACAAGGACAATGGAGACAGATACAGAGGATATACGAATGTTTCAAAGCAGAAATCTAGAGGCTGCTGAGCTCAACACTAAAGTAGACTTAAAATTCACCCACCATAACTCAGGTAACTTTGCAGAAGATGGGGTAAAAAGAGAATAAGAATCATGGTGGGGGAAATATAGAGGCATTGTCCCCCCAATAACTATCTGCTGCTTGAACAACGTGGAAAATACCAGCAATCCCACTGAGGATGGCCCTCAGTGGAAAGTGGGCAGGGAGGAAATGGTGGTACCAACACATGACTTATACAAAGTTTCGACTTATTAGAAAATAAAGAAAAAATTTAAAATAAGTAAAAAGAAAAAAGGATAAAAACCCAAATGCATCAGAAGAAAAGGATAAATCACTAGAGAATAAAAATAAAATAGCAAATAAAACACAATAAACAATGAAGTTACTCTTTTAAAATGTCAAAACTTTGACAAATAATTAACTAAACTAACAAAAATATTTTAAAGGTTCATTAAAATCAGAAGTTACAGAACAGCGTCAGTTCTGTTACCTTACAACACTGAGAATCTCACTGGCAGACTAGAAATGGTATGAAAACAGACCGTATATGTCAGATGGAACAGACATCATCATAGGAAGGTACAGATGACAGATGAAACAGAACATGTAAACAGACATATACCAACCAAAAGAAGAGTAAGTCCTCAAATATTCCCACAAATAGTAAACTGTCCCTGATGGCACTGAATGCAAATTTTATCAAATGTTTAAATTAAACATTCACAAATTCTCCAAAACAGAAGAAGAAAGAATACCTTCAACTCATTCTCTGAAACTAGTATTACCCAGATATCTAAAACAAATACATTGAAAGAATTTACAAATCAGAGAGAGAGCCTGCTAGGTGCTCATGTAAATTTGATTTATCTTGATTATAGTGGCATTTTTATAATGTATATGATATGTCATGGTATATCATATGAGTGCAAACTTAATAGAATTGTACATCTAGTAGAACCAGATTATTGTCTATAAACTTTCATGTGATAATGAAACATATACTGACACATACTCTATAATAGAATTTTATATCTATCATGTTTATAAAAATACCAATAACAGCTTTTGAAAACATGGACCCACCACAATACACAGAGATTGCTACTATAACTAAAATTTGAAAAACTATTTAATATTTTTTACTATATCCAAACTCGGTTCATCATATTGTTCAGGAATTTCATATCTGGGTATATGATGAATGTTTATTCACACACATCCAGCAAATAAAATGTCTAGTAACATATAAAGAAACAAATCAGTACAAAAATCCAAATAGTCACCATAAAAATAGATACAAAAATTGCTATAGGTTTCTAAAAATATTTTTTCCAGCTAGGAAAAAACTTATAATTAGTCATAGAGATGAATCTGAAAATGTAATACTATACAACAGTAACTAGCTTAAAGGTGTATATTATTTCATTTCATATCTATAAACTTCTAAAACTAGGTCACAATAGTGTGAATTCCACAGAAACAAAAGATTATGTCTATTCACCCAAGCTTATAGCTTGTCTGGAGATGACAACAAATTAAAAGAAATAATAAAACAATAACAACTAACAGACAGTGAACAAATGTGGATCTGTGAGCTTCCAGGAAAAAAAATGAGATAACTGTCATAATGTTGTAGACTAAAATGAACTAAAAGTGAAACAGATAAATAACTAAATGAAACAAGGAAAGCAATTCATAAGCAAAAGAATATCATTCAACAATGAAAAGGAATGTAATTAAATTCTAGATATAAATTACAAACATTAAACTAAAAATTCCACTACACAGGTTTACAGCATAATTTAGGCAGGACCAATAATAATAAACTTGAAATGGTTAACTTGAAGTCTTTGTGTCAGGGAAGCAAACAGAAAAAAATAATAACAAGAGAGCTCAAGCAAGTAGTCCTTCTGTTTTAATATCTCATTCTGTTTGTCCTTCTCTATCCTCTATTTCAAAATATTGGGTTCAATATTTTGCCTAGCACTGGATGAGACATTCCACTCATGCCCTCCAGGGTTCAGAGACATTACTGAGGAAGTGGCAGATAGAACATAAATGTTTTTTCCACTGTTAACCAGAGAACCTCCTCCATGGAGATGGTGGTAGACACTGAGGAGACTCAAACTTTATTTAAGATGAAAATTAGAGCCTATTGAGAGCTATTGAGAGCTCAGTGCTAGACAAGACATCTCTATCATGTCCTCCATGGCTCAGGGAACATTGAGAAAAGCAGGAGAGAGGAAGAATATAAAAGCCACCCAGACATGAACTGACCATTGCATTCATGACCTCGCAATGGAGGTTCTTAGCCCCACAAGGCCTGGTTAAATCATTTGTTTCAGGCTATACTCACAGCTGTGGAACACTAAAAAAGAGTGTCTCTTGGTACTGTTAGGTTATGTGTTGCTCCTCCTGTCAAATCCCCCCTCCCCGCCAGTTTCTGTGTATTGCTGTAAAGCAAGTTTCAAGATAAGAGAACATCAATTTATTTTCAATGTGGGAATTGTCTACCAAATATAGTTTAAAATATATCTCTAGTGTTATTGAAATGATTCAATTTACTAAAATACAGTTCTAACCAATATTTATTTTCAAAATATATGTTGCAGTTACCTTTGCATTGCTGGACAAACACACAACCAGAAACAGCTTATGGAAGGAAAGCATTTATTTCATTCAGGCTTACAGATTCCAGGGGAAACGCCATCAGGGTGGAAGAAACTGGCTCACTCCATCATGTATCAGCAGAGTACAGTGAGAAAAAGAAGAGCCAGAACTCAAACTGCTCTCTACACACCTAGATCCTTCCCCCAGTCAAATTTCCCTTCCCAAGAAGGAGTCCGCCCACTGGTGACTCAAGGTGCAATGTCAATGTTAATCAAAAATACTTGAATCTATAGGGCCATACATTCAAACCATATATATACAAGGCTCAGGAATACATGTGGTTCAGATTTTAAACAATTTACTTTTTCCTTAAAACAATGATGGGGGATGAGGAGATGGCTCAGCAGTTTAAGATGCTTGCTTGCAAACCTTGAGGGCTCTGGTTTGATTTTCCAGTACTCATCTAAAGCTAGATGCACAAAGTGGCACATGTATATGGAGTTCACTTGCAACGTCATGAGGCCCAGGCATGCTGACTCTTTCTTCCTTTGTTTCTCTCTCTTTCTCTCTATCTGCTTGTAAATAAATAAACAAAATATTTTTTTAATGATGGGAAGATCAAATGACAGAAATTAGTTGTGTTTAAAATTATATGAGATGGCCAATTTATATATTAATATTAAATGATAGGTAATGCCAATATTGGTAACTAATCCAGTAGTCTCTATGGGCTTCTATGATTTAACTGTTATCTATTATAAATCATAATATGTTTTAGCTTCATCATATCAAAATAGAGTCTGATTAATATTTGTGTTTTTATAAATTATTTTTGATCTAAACATATTTTACCAATCCAAGTAAATTGTATGTCTAACCTATACATTGTGAAAAGAGACTGTATTTGCTTGAGAAAGATAAATGCTGGAGCAATAATCTTCCTCTTTCTTTGAGAGTGCTAATATTCATCTGACCATATTATAAGGATATAAGTTTTTATTGGGAAAATAGCCATCCTACTTTTTATTCAGAAGTGTTTTAAATCTGTTTGAGATTCACAAGAATTATAGAAGCATTTTGATAATTTGTGAATCTTTGAAGTTGGAAAAAATAGAGGGTTTCTTTCTAATTTGGACAAAGCTTTCCATTTCTAATCTGTTCCATGAGCACAATCATAATCATGAAGGCACTTACATGTAAGCTACATAAACAGCTGCAACACTGTGCCAGTCATATAATTTTACAATTCACCAGAAATAATCTCAAAACCACACCGAGAATACTTTTAAACAGAAGATGTTTCCTTTCTTCCATTAGAATATACAAAGCTAAATTTAAATATAAGGCGAAAATTATATTACAATTTAAAATAAATTGATAAGTAAATATAACCCCACCCCCAAAAAGTTGATTTTATCATATGTAATTAACATTATACTGTATGCTAGATACACAAAGGCACTTAAGATTATGTACAGAATAATGTAGAATATATGCAAAAGAATCGGTTGAGTTTAGGGATTACTTTGTTCAAATGTAGGGATCCAGGATATCTCTTAGATAAGAGGGTGCTAAAACTCTTGAAAGTTGAGTGACAGGTAATAATGAAAATTCTAGAGACCATTTTTGGGGGCTTGTTGTAGTAAGCATTCTAGTTGCTACACAGAAAGAACCCAAACAAAAGCAGCTTGTGGAGGAATGGGTTTATTAGGATTACGGAAACTCCATCCTGGCAGGGAAAATGATGGCATGAGCAGAGGGGTGGAAATCACCTCCACCACAGCACAAACAATGGAAGGAAAGTGTGCCAAACACTGGCAAGGGGAAGTTGGTTTATAACCCCATAAGCCTGCTTCAGACAACACAGATCTAGTGAGGTTCTAATTCCCGAAACTGCAATCAGCTGAGGATCGATAGAGAACACATTCATTTGTTTGTGGGGTCACCTGGATCAAACCATGACAGGGCTGGTAACCCAACCCAAGGCCTTATGCATGCTAGGAAAATTCACTTTATAACTGAAATGTATCCCTAAACCTGAAAAAGGAATAATTAGTAACAAAATTATATGTGTTGGTTAAATTTTTTTGTCAACTTGACTTGTATAGTAATCTTGGGTGAGTCTCTGATGTTTACAGGAAGATGACCCTCTCAGTAGGGGGCAAGGCATAGGAGACTCAGGGAAGCTAGAAACAAGCATTCCTTCCTTATAGGGCAGTGCAAGAAGGAAATTCCAGACTCAGGAAGTCAATAAGTCTGGGAAAGGGTTGCAAGACTGCCCCCCACCAAGGCTACATAAAAGGGAAGGAAATTTCTCTTTCCTCTCCTGCCTGTTTGTTGGTGTTGTTTGGTGTTGGTGATTCTCTCTCTCTCTCTCTCTCTCTCTCTCTCTCTCTCTCTCTCTCTCTCTCTCTCTCTCTCTCTCTCTGTATGTTTGGACCTATGAAAGGGGGCCAGCCTCTTTCACCATTATGGAACTTCCCCTGGATCTGTAATATCAATAAATCCTTCCTCCCATAACCGTGCCTGCTTTGGAGGCTCATACCAGCAGTGTGTGGCTGACTACAACAGTATATAAATACAAAATAGCAATGGTGAGTGTCTGGCATATGAATATACAACAACATTGTGTATTTTATTTTATTCAACTACCACTTTTTATTTGCGTACTACATGATAGATTTTGTGTTATGTAGTAGAGCTGAAGGTGAATGGGACTGCACTCATGAAGTTTACTGTCTACTGGACTGCATAGCCTGTAAAGAAATTTTAATTTTCTCTATGACTTTAATACCCCAAAATCCAGTCTTTCTAGTGGTGGGTCAATAATCATTTCATAAATTAGCCTGTAGAGAAAAAGGCAAATTATATTTATCATATAGGTCAAGAAATATCACTTAGTAAGAGTTCTCATTATCATTTTTAACAATAGGCTTTTCTCTAAGGAAAAAGAGACCCCTAAATTTTGAAGAAGTGTTTTTCAGTGGGTTTCTCAATAAAATTTCTAATTTTATCAAAACTATGTCTGAAAAGTAATATGAAATCAACATAAATCATTTGGTATTATTTGTAATTATTATAACTAATTTCTCAACAAAGGCTGAAGAAATTCCTATATTGAAGACACTTCCCAATTTGTGATTAGGCCTTCTTGCCACTGTAGAAACAAGCTAATTCTTTAGTAACTGATTTGGCAAGCAATGTGATTATGGACAATTGGAAACAACTAAAAATTAGAACTGCATCAGTCACTGCTTGTGGAGCATTTCTAGAGGAAGTGCGTCAAAGGCTGCAGTCCTTAAAGTTTGGTCCTATTTGCTTTACTCTGCTACTTCTTCCCTGCTAAGGGCTAACATGATTTTGCCATGCTTTCTCACCATGATGTACTTCCCCCATGAATCTAAAAATTGAAAATAAATCCCTTCCTTCCTAAATTACAATGTGCAGGACACATGGTTGCAGCAACAAAAAAGTAACTGAAACAAAAAGTTGCTACCAAGAAGTGGGTCCATTAATGGAACAAGACTGACCATGTGGTTCTTAGTCTTTTGAAATTGGATTCTGGAAGGAATGTGATATGATTTGGAACTTTGAATTAGAGATTCTGTTAAGCAAAGATTAATGGAGCATTATGGTGGGAATTTGAAAGCCAGGAAGGACAAGAAATATATGAACAATGGAGGCTCAGGTTATAAGGTTTGGGTGGGGGGGAATGGATTACATCTGGCAGTTCTATACTAGAGGCAATTTATGTGATATTCTGGCAAGGAATCTGGCTACATTTTTCTCATGTCCTGAGACCTAGAGCAAAACTGAATATAAAAGTAATGGATTAATGTGTTTTGTGGAGAAAATTTCAAGGCAGAAATCATTAAATCTATGGCACAAATTCTCTAACATGCTCTGATTCAGTGAGAGAACAAAATGCAGAGTGAAAAGAGAGGAAAAATATAAATTTTGGCATGGAAACACATGAGCAAGGGTAAAGTTCCAGCTACAGAAGTCATAGCAATTTCAGCTGTAATTGTTGAAGACATTACCCCCATTAAGCATAAGCCATCTGCTCTGCACTGGGACAATAAGAAGGATGTTGTGAGGGCAAGACCAAACATCAAAGGCTAAAGATAAGAAGAGTGGGAATTCATTTGAAAGGAAAATACCCAAAAGAAGAATTGTAAAATAGGTCTCTCCACTCCAAAGCCAGCCCACGAAGGCTGATACAGCTGTGTTCCATATGTGTGAGCGTCACTCAGATCTGGAAACAGAACTTGGTAGCATTGGACACATGGTGCAGGGTTTGGGAAGGATGAAGGGGGTCATAGTATATTTCATTTTTCTAGAGAACTACTAAAGCTAATCAATATGAGCTAGGGTCAGAGTCCCTGGAAAGAGACCCTCGGAGGGCTCTGCGTGAAACTGTGAAGGTGAGTCCTAAGTTGCTATGGAGACCCAGGATGTTAGAGATGCTAGGAAAGTGAGACATCTGTCAAGAAAAGCTTCAGTCTCAGAGCACGAGAGAGGCTATAGGCTGCATGGCTGCAGGTGTGGATATTCAAGATGAAGCTGCAAGATTTGGTGTTTGCCCTTCTGTATTTCTGTTTCGTTTTGGTCTTCTTTCCTTGCCATGCTTCCATTATTCCCTTTTGGAATGGGAATGTTTATTCTGTGTTGGAAGTATGTACCTTGTGTTTTATTTTTCAGTGCTCATAGTTAAGAGATAGCCTTGAATATCAGATGATACTTTGGACTTTTGAACTTATGAGCAGTGTTGGAAATGGTAAAGTCTTTGGGGACTTTTAATGATGGACTGAATGCATGAGATGGCCATGAGTCTATGGTAAAGCAAATGCAAACAAAAAGAAAGCAACTTTTCACAGAAGAGGAAGAAGCATTTCTTTGTATTTTGCTTATAAATTGTCTATGAATGAGTTACAAAAATTATATCAAATTTAAATATGAAAACCTAGGAAAAAACTCTAGTTGAATTATTTTGCCAAAATTTGTTACCTGCCATTAAACAACTGGGCAATCAATGATAGTTAACATAGATGCCATTGATGAATTTCTCAACTGTGCAAGGTGACAGAATGTAACCTACTATCTCCTAAAATTAAGATTATTCTTTATCTATTGTATCACATGTACTCCTCTCTCCTAGAATCTGCCAGCTGCTATTCTTATGAAAATGTAGGAAAGGAAAGAGAAACTGAAGCAAACATAGTTATGAAATTTAAGAGTAAGGAAAACTTGAGGGATAATTTAGTGCCAGTTCTTCATCAGAAGTAAAGATACTGAGGACTAAGGAAGCTAAGTGGTTTAGTCCTAAATTATATGTTAAACAAACTATAATTAATTGAAAAATCTCTTGGATTAATGAAGGCCTTTAGCATTTTGTTTATTATTAACTTATCATGATTACTTTGTTCATTCTGGCTATTTCATTCTATGTAGGTAAAATATATTTATATATGCAACTTACATTTATTTAAAAAATACTAAAACTATTCAATCAATTGTAAGATGGTGATGTATAAGTGGTCACAAACCAAAAAGGGTAGTTAAGACTTTAATTCCAGAATCCCATCATAGTCAAGCTCAGTAGGACACATATGGGTCTGTTGAAAACATTTGACAATTTGAACACATTTTCAGTGTTTCTTTTTATTTAGCCTAGAATTTTCCTGGCTCTGGCTCTGATTAAAGAAGGCTTGTAGAGGGGCATCTGGAGAGCCCAATTCAAAAATGAAAAGCATAATTCTCTCTCCACTAATTCCATTTTCAGTGTTAGATCAAATGAAGTTCCAATTACAAGTATAAGGAGAATTTAGTAAATAAACGCACTATAGATTTTCTTTTTTTTTTTTTCAAAAATTCCATTATTATCATAGTAGAAAGCATTGTCCCTGCCCTTTTGTATTGTTTTGGATCTCAGTTTTATTCATCAGGCTTGCCAAGTCCCAGTAATGATTCCAGAAGCTATATGAAAGACACCAAATTACTCCACAAAGGAATGGAGCAATTATGTTTTTTGCTTCTTGTTCATTTCTTCACTAAATGACAGAAACTCTTTCTTGGCGTTTCCCCTCTCCTCACCACTTCCTGCATCCATCTGTTTCCTAAGTCTTGAAATATTTCAGAACTTGATTTAAAAAAATCACCTCGATCTTCAGAGATGTATCTGTAATAATTAGGAAGGGAAGAGTTTTAGTGATGAACCAAACACTGATGAATATTTTACCTAAATATTGCGCTGAACAGATGTGTGTGCCTTCCCTAGGGCCCCAGATTTGAGGTTACGCCTTGGTTTGCCTCTAAGGATGATAATGAAAGAATACTTAACTGATTTTTAAAGGAAGAAAAAATGTCAATTTCAAACATTTTTGTACTTTGATATAATTTGTGCATGCTTATGCCAAGGTATTATAATAGTATGAGTTGCATTTGAATATCACATGGGCTGTTTACATACTCAATTTGCCTTTTATAAAACTGTTCTTGCACTAAATCTGGGATTTTAAAAATGATATCACCTAAAATCAACTGGCATCACTTTAACATGTCTTCATGCCAAACATGTATAACTTGCAGTGCATTATTACTCAGGGCTACAACTCTTTTAAAAAGAGTATCATATATGGCAATGTTCATAGTGGTGTTGTTAATAGTAACCAAAATAAAGAAACAAATGTTCCTTATGAATGGATAAGCAAAGGGGAGTATGTGCATGCACATAGTAGGTCTTATTCAATCTTAAAAATGAGACTCTAGCCTATACTGCCACATGGATGAGTCAGAAAGCCACTAGGTAAAAAGAACCAGACACAAATGACAACATTATATAATGCTACTTTGTGAGTTATATAAAGTAGTTAGATACAAAAAATACAATGGTGCTTTTTTGGACATGGAGTGGAAGAAATGTAGATTAGTATTGCATCAGTATTAGGGTTCAGCCAGGGGAGGTGATGAGGTTCCAAAGATTTGTGGAAATTAGGCAAATACTCTTATGTCCATAAACCATATACTTAAAATTGTTAAAATGATTCTTTTTATAAGAATTTTTATTTGGAACTTTAAAATATGAGCAAATATTGCAAACTGGTCATATATCCATTAGGTATCCTCATTTCTCCTCTCCCCTGCCTCGTTTCACTGAGGGTCCTCATTAGCATATAGGTAATCACTGTGGGGTCATGAATGCATCAGTCAGTCCTTGTGGAGTGGGAAGTATCTCAGAATATACCTTTCCACCCTGTGGCTCCTATGGCCCTTCTCCTCTGCAATGTTCCCTGAGCCTTGGAGGGCAGGTTAGAGGTCTCCCTTAGTGTTGAGGTCTCTGTGGCCTCTTATTTTCTGCTTTGATGGGTTTTGAGTCTCTTCAGTGTCTTGTATCTCAGTACCAGGCATGAGTTGCCACAACCTGATTGGGCCTCATGTCTAATCAGAGAGCAGTTAATTGGTCCCATAACAATTTTTGCTCTTGCACTGATGGCTTCAATGTGCCTGACTGTTTGTTGTTTGCAGAGTTCACTGCTTGTTCACTCTGTTGATGACTTTTATCCCAAAGCAGCTTTTATAGTGCTTTCCAGCACTCTGACAGTGAACCAGCAGGGAGTTGGTTTCATCTCAGTTTCAGCTTTATTTCTCAAAGTCCTTCCACTGCATCCTGGGGTATCTTCAGCAATAGAATTACCATCTCCTTCTCGTGGGTTACCAAGTGCTTTGGCAATGTCTTGCATTGATTTGGGAGTCTCATGGGTCTCCCTGACCAGTAGAATGACACTCTTCCGCCACCAGTATTTGCTAGCAATAGCCTATGGTTATAGGGTAAAGCTTTCTCAACCCCATCAGGGTACTTCCACCCATACTATGTATCTTTCTTTTTTCAAGAGTTATATCTTCTAAGAGCTAGAGAGATTGCTCAGTGTACATCACACAAAAAAAGATTAGAACACAGTTCTCTATTCTTTGCTTTCTTCCCAGCATGAAAGAACCAAAATTATTTATTAGGAGAATATTACTATGAAACATATTTTTTTCTTCTAAGCCTCCAAATATTCTAATTGAGATTCTAAATGAGAATCCCCTCTCCTGAGCCAGTCTTCTAAAGGTAAGATGTTTGAGCATAACCTTTTAGAAAGATAACCTTTAAATCCTTGAGACCATAGCTCAGGGTCAACTTTACAGTAATTGCTTCCTTTGTTTTCATGGGTATTACCATGTTGAAAACCCATTACAACAGAAGCCCATGATAAATCATGGAGGGGGTGGAAAGAATGTATGAGACATGGTGGGGGAGACTATCCAGAGACATTGCCCCCTCAGTAACAACATGCAAAGGGGGGTGGAACCGGGTTGACTCCTAGGCTATTCACAACCTCCTACCCCATGGACTGATCCAGACTGCCCAGGTAGGAGGATATCCAACTAACTGGGGACAGGGAAGAAGGAAATAGAGGACTTGGAGACATCAACACATTATTCCGTTATTAAGTGTATCTAAATATGGATAATGAAAAAAATCCTACAATTATAAGAAAAAGTATGTGCACATCAGAAATCAAATGAGCACCATCCATAAAAAGGATGCAGATAACATGTTACCAGTTGTCATGACGGAGATAGTTGAATCTCATATTATAAACACAGATTTTATGAAGCACATGACTCTTTGAGCCTTATCCTATAGTCTCCAACTGATTTTGAATTTAGTCCCTATCTGAATTAAAGTAGATTTACCAAAAATATTTTAGCTATTGCAAAATAAAATTTATTCTCTGAAAAATTGTTTTATATATTTATTGCTTAAACACATTGAAAATTCATATGCAATAGTTCATTTCACGTTGAGTTCCAGGTGTTATTTAGATGTAATTTTAACAGAAAACCAATAAAGCTAGAACTGTAACCAAAATCAAAAATAAAGAACAGAAAATGAGAGGATAAACCAGACATGGTGACACATGCCTTTAATCCCAGCACCGTGGAGGCAGAGGTTAGAGGATCGCTGTGAGTTGGAGGCCAGCCTGAGACTACATAGTGAAGTACAGGTCAGCCTGAGCTAGAGTGAGACCTTACCTCAAAAAAAGGGAGGGAAGGATTCTAGGGAGGGGAGTAGAATTGAGGGAAAGGAGGACTGAGGATAGGAGGGAGGATGGGAATCAACAAATACAAATTGAATTTGAAAATGCCAGAATGAATAATACCTTAATCTCTGTATGCCAATGAAAAGAAAAGAAAATGGCCAGTACCCATGTCAAACTAAAATAGTAAATAAGACAACTTCTACTAATGCCTATCCCTGCTTCCACACTTTTCAACAACCAGATAATATGCATATGTGTATATTTGTGTGCATATGTATAGTAATATAATAGAAAATATATTTATGTATATACAAATATGAGTATATTTGAATGTATATGTACATGTTTGCACATACTACTAAATACACAAAAAGAAAGATTGCATATAATGTTTTGAAGTTTGATTTAACAATATATTGTAGGATTCAGAATAAATTCTTTATCTTTGAATTACCTGATCAAATGTCTACAAGAGAAAAGAGAATTTAGAAAAGTCAAGAAGCTCACTAGAATGCTAGTTGTTGTCTTACAGTGATTATCTCAGTCTGTTGCTATATATCAAAGAATTATCTAGACTTAATGCAACTCCACAATTTGGAGCTAGAGAGATGGTGCTGTGGTTAAAGAACAGAATAGAGACTCTAAAGGATAGAGGATGAGGAAAGTACAAGAGAAGAAAGGAAAGAAGATAGTGGGTGGGGTCAAAGCACAAATCTTCTATTACATTCTAGTCAAGGACAAAAATTGTGCCAGGAAAAATCCAGTTCATTATTATAATAAGTGCATTACTTTAATTAATTTCAGAATTAAAGCAGCAATCTAGTCACTTTTCTATAACTTACAAAACTTACTAGTTTTTATGAAACTCTGATCATTTTAATTGTTTGCCCATCACTTGATGTTTTTCCTAATTGCTACATTTAGTGTTTCTGTTATTAAGAACCATGACAGAAGCAGCAGCAGCATGAGGTCCATACTTTACCCACCTGTGCTTTGCAAAACCCCAGGACTATTCCAAGAACAATGTAGCTCTGAAAGAATAAAATTAACTGACTAGAAGGCTAGAACTGTGAAAGAGAAAATAATTAGTGGTCTTGAGAAACAAAATTAAGATAAAAAATTTAAAAGAGAAATTTTAATTGGCAGAAAAATGTTAAAAGTTTTGAAAAAATCATTTTGGAGAAAACATCCAAGAAAGTAAGCTATAATCCTATACTAAACAAGTACATGGAAATATAAAAATTATTCATGTGATTAATTAAAGTCAGTAAGATTTAGAAAAGTAAAGTTATTTGGAATCCTCACTGGTTTAACTGAGAAATGTTTATTTTCATAAATGTAACAAGGACAGTTGGTACACTCAGTAAAATATAGTATTTTAAACGTATTTTAGATATTTTATTATTGCCATATTTTACAATTGAAAAAAAGAATTTGCTGGTGAGTTAAAAAATCAGTGCTTTAGGTCACCACTCAGGCTGTTTTTGAATTAGAAATGCTTTTGACATTAACTTAAAAAGAAAAGCTAAATGTATTTCTTCCTCCTCCCCCCCTTTTTTTTTTTTGTTCAAACACTCACTGGCCAATACTCATCACTCTGTTTCACATTGAAATCAAACAACATTGATCCATCCTATGAGACTTTCCTGCGCCAGACGTGTGCTTCTGTAAAATGAGATGATCAAAACTGGATTAATACTTGGACAGGTGATACAATCTACTATCATAATAGAACTGTATCAATACAAATTCAATTGAAAAAGTAAAAAGCAACACCCAAGAAGAAAAATATTTGAAAAGCGTTTTACAATAACCTAAGATTCTAGTCCAAAAATGTACTATGTATATGCTACAATTTGGATAATTGTCCTGAAAAAAACCCATGTGTGACCAGCTTGAACCTCAGAGAGGTACTATTTGAAGATGATGGCCTTTTAAGAGGTAAGGCCTTCTGGGAGGTCTTTAGGTAATTTGGGGCATGTCCTCCAAGGGTGTTTTGTTATCCATGCTTCAGCTTGTCTACTTTTTACTGACTGTACAGGAAGTGAAAAACTGTTCTCTACACATTCTCACCACTATGGGCATGCTCCTTTGCCACAGGCCCAAAAGCAAAAGGTCCACTGATCATGGACTGACATCTCCAAAACAATGAGCATTAATTATCTCGTATATTTGTCATGTTGGGGAGTTAATTGTATATTTTACATAAATCATATTTTTTCTGGATTATTGTGCAAATATAAATCACCCCCTAAATAAGTAAATCACTTCATCTTTCATGAAAACTTCTATCTCAGCCCTGCATCACCACAAGAATGCTTTGAATCACACATGTTGGTAAGTGTCATCTTCAAGAAAACCTAGGTGGGTGCTGATTTATGAAGCTCATAGATACATATTTAGAACAACTAAATTAGAAAGTATTTATCAAAATACATTGAACAACATTAATCTAGATGAAATAAAATTAGTACATACTAAAATGAAAATTGGTACATATTTATCAAAAATACTGGCTGTTAGAATATTTGATAAAGAGATATGTTCTTAGTAGGGGACATAGTAGGAATAAATTTGAAACATTTTTGTTGGTTTCTTTTTATTTTCACAAAAGAGATGCCTAGCTTCAGGGAGAGCATTTCACCTATCTAGGAGTTTAGTTACTTCCTTCTTAAACTACAGGAATTATACAATAATTGCTAATTAAAATTACTTGCATACAAGGTGCTACAGGAAAATAATAAAAAGCCCTTTTCAGTATATATAATATGGATGTGCAATACACATAATAAGTAATATACTGTTGTAGTCACTTCTATATTTCTGGGATGAACATCCATTCAGACAACACAGTTTATAAAAGATGTTTTTTTCAGCTTACAAATCCAAGGGAAGTTCCATCAATGGTGGAAGAAGCTGGCTTCTTTTCATAGATCCAAGCAGAAAAAAAAAAAAAACACCAAACAGGCAGCACAGTGAATAAGCATGAACCACCAGAGCTCAAACTGTTCTCTCCACACTTTTGGGATGAAATCAGATCAATGCCCAGTGACACCACTGCCACCCAATAGCAGGAACCTGCCTGCTAGGGAATGAAGTTACAAACTCAATTTTAATAAAACACTTGATTCTATGGAGCCATACATGTAAACTATCATATTCAAAATACTGCATCTATGTAATATACTTAATAAAGAAGCTTTCTTTGATTATATGTAACATTGTATTAATGCAGAAAAATCCTTCAAAGAGACCCATAAAACATTTACTTAACTCCCTCTTCTCACACTTATTCAACCTACAAATATTTTTAAGAAAAGGCTGCTTGCCCTCTAAAAGTATTTCTTGATAAAATGTGGGCAGGAATTCATCAGGTATTTTTCTCTAAAGGTTTACAATTTATAAGTTGTACAAGTGATACATGCTGTTAAATACTGAATATAGCACTGTAATTTAGAAAACTTTAGGAATCAATCATAACTGTATTACTTAAAATCAAAACAATTTATATCAAAATGTTCTAATCATTCATTTCTCCATGGTACCATTCCAGTTTGCTGGGTTTTGACATAATGTATCTGCATAGACTAGATTCTGAGCCAAGGAAAATGAGTCATTTTCAAAAATCAAGTGCAGGGGCTGGAGAGATGGCTCAGCGGTTAAGGCACTTGCCTCTAGTGCCTAAGGCCCCTGGTTCAATTCCCTGGTACCCACATATGCCAGACCCACAAGGTGGTGGCCCTGGTGTGTTCTCTCTCTCTTTCTCTCCCTCTCTCTTTCTCTCTCTCTATCTATCTCTGCTTGAAAATGAATAAAAATGAATAAATAAAATATTAAAAAATCAAGTGGACTTTAGCATTCTGCTGTGTATACAAACCAAAGACATTCTTCATAAGGCACCAAGTTAGACATTAAGTTGTACAAGAAGTTTTATAAGAAAAATTTACCAAACGCTGATAAACTCACACTTTCTGACATGCCATCCTGCACTATGTCCTCTGTGATTACATTTGTGTGGGACCCTGCTGAGAGGCACAGAGGACACAGGGTTAAAGAAAAGTTGAGACTGGCCTGAAACCCTGATAATCTCATTCTGAGACTGGCAGGAGTTTTGGCTGACTCCTTCCCTCCCCCAAACTTTGAGCCATCTGGTGGGCCTCAGCAAACCTTGATAAGTCCAGACACTTAAAGGTTTTTGAAATTCACCTAATTCAGCTATAAGGCGATAACAAGGCCCAGGCAACAAAAACGTGCCTCTAGCTTATCTATACAGCTGGCCCCTAACAATCCTTTCATGAGACATCTACAGGCCACCCTGTCCCCACCAATCCACATGCCTCTTAGCTCCCCCTGCCTCTCCTTTTCCTTCTAAATAAAAGCAACCTTTCTCTACCTAATAAATAAGCTCTTCACTGCATTTGCCTCTCAAGAGTTCTTCATCTCCTGGGCTCACCGCTGTCCCAAGACTGTCCACACAGCTCCGTGGATAAACAGGGAGTTGATGCATGCAGAAACTCCCTAAATAATTCACGGACCCACACGTTTGTTGCTCACACATGAATCAGAAAGTCCCTATTGACATTTGTTCTACTGGCTCTTAATTATATAATAGACTTCACTGAGCAGAGATCTCAGGGTGCTGAAAGCTCATCAGATTATCTCAGAAAGCCTCTTCTCATTATTATTTAACCCTTAATTATGCATTAATAATAATTTGTGAATTCAGCTTCTGCTAGCCTCCAAATATTTTGAGGTACAGACTTGCTATTTATAATCTGGTCCTGCTCCCATGCAGTCCAGCCTACTTACAGAAAACAAAAGCTTAAATGATTGACACTTAAATATAGTTTAGAGTAGAGATAGTCTTTCACTCACTAACAGTGTTTCCATATATTTGTATAAAGCATCCTAACTTTTCTCCCGAATCTATCAAAAATAAACCTACTCTATCCATTTTCCTTTCTCATATCCTTGACATAAGAACACTCAACTATGTTCATAACAAGTTTCTGAATATGCTGTGATTGAAGCCAGGAGATCACAAGAGTGGAACAAGCAGTGACAAGAAGTGGGAAAGGACAAAAGGAAATGTAGTATGAAAGCAGGAAGGAGGGAAGGGGTAGTGGGAAAGAAAAACAAAAAGATGTTTGGAAACACCATAATTCTTTGTATGCTAATAAAAAAAGAAACTCCAACAGTCAAATTACAGCAGAGTAGTTCTCTGAGCACATCACTCAGGAAACAACTTTCCCCACAGAGCCTTTCCTGTCTTTCCTGAGTCAGATACATATTTAAGAGCCCTCAGGTAATCTGATTTTTATGACAGCTGCACATTCCAATAAACCCCTTACTGATGAATCTTTATCTCCTGAATTATATAAGAATTTGAGTGTTCTTCCTACTTTGTTAGTAGTAGTTGATTGAGGAAAGAGAATAGAAAAGGTTGAAGGGTATAGGAATCATTAGTTAACTAAGTGACTTATGTAGAGACACAAACCTAATTCATATACACATCTTAGTTTATTCATTATTTTTACCTTTTAACATATACCTCACCCTTTCATAGCCCTACACTGTCCTCAAAATTATATATCCCATATATAAAATCTTGACTATCTTATTATTTACTTATTGCTTTCTTCTTGAATTACAGATATAGAGCCACAAATTTTCTTCCTAGGAAAAGTTCTCTCACCTCTGATTCATATGCTCACAATCTAGTCTTAAAGTAGTATTTTCATCATGTTTCTGTAATCAGAAAGAGGCATGACGATTAATATACATTGTAGAATACTTACCCACAGGATATAATTTAAACATTGAAATACAAATTGATACCAACTTCATTCACTCCCACCTTCTCTCATTTCCCTACCACTAAACAAAACTACTAAACACCTCCTCAACTCTCTTTTTGTGACTGCTTCTTAAAAGTTTACTTTCGCCTTGCCTCATACCTGAGTAAGAATGTTGAAGCTACTATATATATATTAAGTATTCCTATTGTAAATTTACTTCTGTTGTATAAAATTATGTTCTTCTCTTCCATCACAGAAGAAAAGATGTCCCTCTTCTTGTTCATTATTATTAACCTCTCTGTGTCTTGCAAACTCTTCAAGTATTGTAATCTACCAGCTACCTCTCCTACTTTTCTGGTTCTTGTGCCTCTTGTTCTCATGGTTCTTTCTTCTCAATTTCCTCCCATTTAAAAAAAATTCTTTTCTGAATATTCTTATTTCCGGGCTGGAGAGATGGCTCAGCACTTAAGGCACTTGCCTCCAGTGCCTAAGGCTCCGGGTTCAATTCCCCAGGTCCCACATAAGCCAGACCCACAAGGTGGTGGCCCTGGTGCTCTCTCTCTCTCTCTCTCTCTCTCTCTCTCTCTCTCTCTCTCTCTCTCTCTCTCTCTCTCTCTCTCTCTCTGTCTCTCTGTCTCTCTCTGTATCTCTGTATCTGCTTGAAAATAAATAAGATATAAAAATAAAAATAAAATGAATATTCTTATTTCCTCAGTCAAGACTCTTAAATCAGTTGTCTACACAACTCCTTTTGTCTCCTTTTCAATCAATGGTATCTAGTTTCTGCTCCTACCTTTCCACAAACTATGCTGGAAAAGGTTACTGACAGTGGTGACTTTCCAAAATGTTCCTCCAGTGATCTCCTCCTTCTACTCAAGCCCTTGCATATTCCCTCCTTTGGATGACATCTGACCACCAGAAAATTGCAAAGGTGAAGGAATGTCTTCTCCATAATTAGACTTCAGAGTTTATGAGTTCTGTGAAACTCTTGTTAATGGCTTTTTGAATCCTGTGAATTGAAGCAAGCAACAGTGCTGGAGACACCCATGTGGCAAGATGCTGACTGCAGACCCTGTCACACAAAGAACAGAGGCTCTTCTTACACCAAAAACCTGTGAGGAGCTAATTCTACCTGTGAGTCTGTGAGTTTGGAAGAGTTACAGAATGCAGCTCCCATGCCAATCCCAGTTCTATTGAATATCTTAACGGTATGATCCTAAAAAGAAGACCCACAATAAGCATGCTAATACTCTTAACCCAAAACACTGGGAGAAAATAAATGTGCTCTTGTGAGTTATTAAGGTTTGGGGTGATTTACTCTTACACAGAATTCAGTCTCATCCATCCTGCAAGATGACCTCCCCATAGCTGCTTCAACTCAATGGCAGCTGCATCACCAGAAAGCTCACCTCAGCATAGATGACAGCACACGGGAGCTGCATCTCTGGAACACACTGTACAACCTGCAGGCTGCTCCAGTGAAGAGTCTCTCTTCCTAATCAGTTTTTCTCACTTATATAGCTTTAGAGTGGGATCTAGTAACCCTTTCTCAGACTTCTTGACTTCCTAGTCTCTAGCACTTCCTTCCTGCCCCTCCAAGGAGGCAATATTTCAGTTTCTAAATATTGGAACCTTGAAGAGTAGTTGTGTAACCTTTAAGCTTTAGGTCTCCTAGACTTGATTTCCTGAATCACAGCCTCCTTTCTCTCTTAAGGGAATATTTCAATTTGTAGGAATCTGCTACACAGTACACACACACACACGCACACACACACACACACTTATTTTAGAATCTCTTATAATCTGTAAATTCTTAGATATATTCTATGCACCAAAGACAAGTCCCAACCACAATCTAGTTTTTTTTTTAATATATTCTAAAATATACTGTAGGAACTCAAAAGTCTTTGAATAACTTAATATACTCACCAATTATTTTTCTGTAATCATTGTTTACAAGGGAAGAGAAATATTAAAGCTTCTATATTTGAAGTAAAACAAAAATCAGCCATGCCACAGCATATGGTTAACTTACTTTAAATAATCAAA
Organism: Zapus hudsonius; assembly: GCA_004024765.1. Classification (NCBI taxonomy): domain Eukaryota; kingdom Metazoa; phylum Chordata; class Mammalia; order Rodentia; family Dipodidae; genus Zapus; species Zapus hudsonius. Next base: position 44,433 of record PVHP010008989.1, read on the forward strand.
ACTAATGTCTATGCCCTAGAATCTACAATGGGCAAATATTTCAAGATCAATATTGAATTATTTGGCATTTGCAATTTTATGTAATAGTTTGCATGTTGTCTCAAGACAAAAATATCATTTAACTTTGGCTAACCACAATTTTAGAAATTATTCACAGGTAAGCAAATTATCTATATCACAAACCACCTATAAAAATTTAGGCTGGGTGTTTGCCAATCACTATGCCAATTAATTAGACCACAAAGACTGGTTGGCACTGATTCAAACTTTCTTGTTGATATGCAAGGTCACTCCTGTGAGAAAGAAGACAGGCAAAGAACAATAAGATGTATAGATGGAAGAAAGCTGCCTAGAGAGGAAAGGATATTTATTCAATGTTTATTGGATTCTCACAAATTTCTCAGAACTCTCGTGACACTTGAATGATCATAATTGGCACACAGACTCATCCTGCAGATGGATCAGGCCAAGAAAGCAGAGGGCGTAGCTGCCACGCAGGTGTGTGGTGCTGGGTTTGCCCTCAAACAGAAGGCAGTCTTGGGTGATGGTAGTAGAAGGAAAGAAAGGAACTAGTGACCATAAATCATAATTTTTCAAAGTGAAATGTGTGTCATATTCCCATTCACGACACAGGAACACGGAAAACAGTGCTTTGAGGCTGATCACTACTTCATTTGTCATCCAGTTTTGCTGGGAAGTGGTAGAGCTCTTTGCTTCTTCTATCTTTTGTGTCTTTTATTTTTAATTGACAATGTTTACACATGCATACAATGTATTTTGATAATCGCCTCCCACTACCACTTCTCATCCTCTCTCCCTGTTCTCCCTCCATGGAGCCCCTTCTTTCCAACCAGTCCCTCTTCTACTTTTCCAACTGTTTTCTTGTGTTTTTATCTGATCCACTGAGTTTAATTCGGGTTGCCTGGATAAGCATGGGTGGGAAGTAATTTCTATCTGTGTGTGAAAATAAAGTGATACTTTGTCAACTTCTCCCAGTGTATTATCAAGGTCCCTCATTCCTGGAGAGTGGCATCTCTCAGCTGTGCCCTTCTGGTGAAAACAGAGACTTTTTTTTCCAGATCCTCTATTTATAAATATTCCTTTGATTTTTTTGAAAAGTATTTCATCATAATAAATTCACTGAAAATGAACTAATGCAACAGCTCTGGCCACTAAAATCATGTGCCTCTAAAATTTAATCTTTAAAGGAATTTGAACAGATACAAGTATATGGAAAACTCAACAAAATGAGCAGTAAATTCATAGAAACAAATGTATTGATGCATCTTGCATGTTATTTTTTTTAATTTTAAAAAGTAACATTCTTTCTATTAGCCACAACTTACTCCAAAAAAAAAAAAAAAAGTAACTTATAGGAGATCATAGAAACACTTTGGGTAGACTCAAATATTTTTACAAAAAGTGATTATGTGACCCAACCTTTTCACAGAAGTTGAAATATAGTTAATACTAAATTAAAGTGATATCATGAATACTATAAATTCACTTTGTTAGTCAGATTCTTATTGCTGTGACAGAATACCTGAAATAATTCAATATGTAAGGAGTAAAGATTTATTTGAACTCACACTTTCAGAAGTTTAAGCACAGTATTGACTTTTCCCATGTCTCTTCTCTGGGCCTGTGGCAAAGCAGACCATCATGGGGAGGGACATGTGGCAGAGAAAAATTGCTAAAAGCATAGTGACTCAGGAGAGGGAGGGGCTGAGGAAGGGTGGAGTATAGGCCCCAGGACCTCCTTCCAGGCCATTGGCCCAGTGACCTTAAATCCTTCACTAGGGCTCAACTCCCACAAGTTTCAGCATCTACCGATAGGAATGGAAACCAAACTAACGCATGAGCCTTTGGAGACATTTACAATCCAAACCATGACTTCTGTATCTAAAGGACAAAAAACAACCTACATATTTCTTTGTAAAATGAGCAAGCAGAATTCATCTATAACAATGAGAAATTAGACAAAACTGGGTATATTTCCTGGAAATTAACTTTGTCATCAGAAGATGTGTTTTACTTTATATTTGTACAGTGAAACATGCTGTGCAATTGATGCTTTCAACATGTACAAATATGAAAATTCATTATATTCAGATTTTTTCTCAAGTCTCCAGTTAGAACAGTTTGGGAAAGCCAGAATTCAGAGGCATGCAATAGAAGTAGAGGAATTAGATGCTCATAGACAATGATGTATAGATGAGCCAAATGTTCTAAATATCCCAGGGCAGGGGCATGAGGAAAATTATGCCCCTGAGGTTCAGGTGCATCAGCACACATCAGAGCAAGCACTAGGATTGAGGAACTGGTGACAAATTCTTTTCCAGTTCAGCCTAACAGATTTCATTTACTTTCAAGAGGGAAGCAATTGGCTAGCTTGAATCATAAAGTGTCAGGTTTAGCTGGAGGGAGATAGACAAGCTACTATAAAGTTAATTACATCACAGCAAACACCAACAGGCTGAGGCATAAAACACAAAGACTTTTACTAAAAGAGGGGTAAATATTATCCAAGTTTCAGGAAAACCCCTACCAATGTGCTTCAAAAGGTCCAATAAAACTGAAAGGAGGCACTTCAGCATTATGTCCCATAGATCACAACACACTATTCAAACTTGGGCTTTCCCAGTGAGTGTCTCCCACCTTTTGTTATTCTAGAAAAAGTTGGAAGTCAGATTTCAATGAGAATTTCTTCATGACTAAGGACAACTACCCTCCTCTATCATAAATAGAAATGTGCATGTAGATGAAGTGGGATGGAGATTTATTTGATGGCAGTTTTAAGCAACTAGTTCTAGAAATTGTTACTGCCTCTCGATGTAGTCTGAAAAAGATATATCGAGGCTATAAGCTCTGACATGAGGGTGATTAGCAGCCTTTGCTGGCTGTTTTGGAGCATTCATAAAAGATCTTACTTCACACAAAGCAATCTGCAAAGCAAATCTCTGTAAGGATGATCTTTTACTAGACATCTCATCATCTGAAAAAATCTCACATTGACATTTCCATTCACTGATTTGTTTAAACATTCCATAGCCCTTTAAAGCCTGTTTATATTTTAAAATAGCAAAATACTATTAGGAGAAAAGGACTCCATTGGGGAAAAAAATCTGACTTTGAAATTAAATAACTGTTTGGATTTTCTACTGCAATAAAACCAAGTCCGTAAAATTAGTAAAAAGAATACATTTCACTCATATGCCTTTCTTCTATAATCAACTTTACAAGAAATAATTCTATGAAAAAGTAGTTTTAGACCAGTCTTATAAAATAAATGGAAGGAACACACACACTAAGATCAATAAAATGTAAATTTTCCTTTTAAAATATTTTGTTTATAAAATAAAATGAATGTGTTCATATTTCTAGTATTACATTATTGATAACATAATGGTACCCCTCCTCCAAATAAAGTCACTACCTCCCTCCCTCATTCTATCTTCCTCTTCTGTAAAACAAAGACCACTCTAATAGAGCCTCAGTAACTGGGGTAGTCACTTAATAGTTCTAAACTTATTAGCTGTGAACTTTTTCAATGATCCAATAAACATTAGTTATGTCATTATTAGGTAGAGTAGGCTAAAAACAAAGTATGGTATAGTAGCTTGTACCTTTCTTCTCAATGGCTAAATATTTACTCTTACAAAACAACAGAGAAATAAAGGCAACCCATTCAAAGGCTCCCAACCATCTGGAAAGATGGGGCTATAAGAATGTAAGAGCAGGAGGATGGGGAAGAGAGATATGAAATGCTATCTTGTGGAACATGATGTATTTATCACATTCATGAACTCACAATAGCTGTAGTTACCTGCACAAGACATGTACAAAATAGAACCCATCAACATTTTGTCATGGATGCAGGAGTGGCTCATTAGGCCCCAATCCTCCCTGACAATTATTGGTTCCTGGAGCAAGGGGAGACATTTTCTTCAACTTGCCTTTTTCCCAGTGAATAACCTTCCACCCATCTTTAGGCAAGAAAGCCTAATTGAACCCAGTGGGACACAGACACACATAGAAGAGGGACACGTTGGGAAGAAGAAAGGGATCCACACTTTCTACAATGAAAAAAATGATTCACACACTGCCAAGTTCGGAGGGGCACATCCGATTTCCTCATATATTTACTTTTCACTCTTACTCCTTCTTGCTCATCTTCTTTTACTCTTTTTCTTCTCTTCCTCGTTTATTCCCATTAAATGAAACAAAAACCGCACTCACCACAATCTATTAATACATAATTTACTTCCAACATGCTCTCTCTTCATTGTCTACATTTAATCTTAAGGGAAATGGAAGGAAGACAGAGAGATAAAAGGCACCAGCACAAGGACGTCCTTTTGCCATTTCCCCATTGAGAACATTGGGGGGCAATGACTTCCAATCCTCTCCAAGGTCATTTTGTGTTTCTTTGCTTGCATAGTGATACCCTCTTGCTCCCTGGTGCTTTCTTAAGTTTAAATTAGTTTTCAATAAAGAGGTGACTGTACATTGCTGGGGGGCGCATTGTTTTTACTATACTTGTAACTAACACTGCTGGTCCTTGGGGAGTTCCAAAGGACCTCAAAGGCAAAAGTTTCCTACCCGGGAGCAAAGAAGCCATTACAGCTTGTACTGGAAGATTTAATAGGTGTCATAATTTATCATGTAAACCGAAAAGTGTTTCTTAATTAAGTGCGTACGTTAATGAATTTTTTAATTTGATCCCTGTAAGTACCTTGCTATTCTAATTGCAATATTCCACACATTAGTCATCCGCTGTTGCCCTTGGCTATTTTCTAGCCTGAGAAAAGAGAAAGAGAGCTTTTCAGTTAAAGTTCATTTAACTCTTTCCACCCAACAAATTATGTTTAGTCTTACTCACATTGGAGTGACAGCTGTCATTGAATTTGCCTCAGCTTTCAGAGCCCTTGTATGTGGAAACCAGCAGAACTTTTTGATAGCTTTCAAAAAATAGGAGGCTTGGGTAACTGGCTGGAGCTCAAGGCCATGTCTTTCCCAAGGAGGGCACTGATTTCAGATCTCCTAAGACTGGACAGGTTAATAGGGACAAGCAAGGAGCAAAGCTCTAGCTTTCTTCTATTCTGCTCTGTGGTGTGATTAATGAAAAGCTTACATTTCAATAAAACTACCCAAACACAAAATGCTTAAAGGAAAAACTAAAACTTAGGTATAACGACTTGCCTGGGTATTATGTTTACAATAAATGAAGCATTCTGTATAATAAGAAAGTGCTTAAGACATTTATTAAAGCATCTATGATATAAATTTTAAACTTTTTAAAAATTTTTTTATTGTCCATAATGAGTTACAATATTTAGTGGGCAAACAATGAATTGTTATCCCCAATTCCCCACTGCCCCCCTCCCCAAACCAATGGATAACCTCCTCCATGGGTTGTCAGGATCAGTCCTTGTAACAGGGGATCATGGATTGCCTAGTATTCAGCCAGGTTCTCCTGGCCATGCCTCTGGATAATCTCCCCCACCACGGGTCTCACAATCTTTCCGCCCCTTCTTCCGCATAGTTCCCTGAGTCATGGTGGATGAGTATTAAGGCTGCTTTAAGGTTGAGAGTTTAGGGGTCTTTCTGTCGAAGATTGTTGGTTTCTGGCTCACAGGCTTATCTTGTGTTGACTGAATGTTTGTGGCTGTGGGTCCCCTGTTCATCCTGTCATTCTCTGCGGGGTTCCATATGACTTCTCCCTGTTATGACTGTGGTGGCTCCTCTCTTGTCAGAATCTCAGTTATTGGCCTACGGTCAGTTGGTAGGGTTAGATGGGCCCCAGCTCTCTTGCTGCATCCTGAAAAATACAAACACAATCTCCATCGGAGAGTGTGATCAGTGTAGGTTAACAAATATACACATTTCTGGGTTACCTAGATTCTAATTTTTAGTAGCCTCCCCGTCAATCGCTCCCATAGTGCATCTTGTCTTTGGATCCCAAGAGTATGGGATCTTGTGCCTATCGCCTTAAATCCCAAGTTCCAGTCAAGGGATCCCCCTCACTAAGTGGAAAATTGGCCAAATTTGAAAGCTGTTGATAGTCTCCCCCAGGCCCAGGCTCCTCCACTGCACAAGTGCTCCTTTCTTAGTTCGCTGTCTCTCCCAGTAGGAGGTGTGGTCAGCCTACTCATGGCCTCAGATTGGTTTTCGTGTCAGTGGTCTCTGTGTACTCCAGCTGTTAAATTTTTAACTTTTTATATATTCAAATTTGGAAACAAGTAAAACAAAACATGATTGCAAGGTATTATTAAAAGGATTTAAAATTTCAAACTTTCTTATTCCTTTTTGCATGAAGTAGACACATCAGTCAAGAGAAAATAATTTTATTGTAATAATCTGTACTTGGGGTGGAGCAAGATGGTGGACGAGTAACAGCGTTGCCAGGACTCTCCAGAAAGGTTTGATCTCTTCAGCTGGTATCCAGGCTTTGGACACTGGCCAGACCTGAGTTCGGGCCCTCCCTCCCTCCCCACCCCCTGGGCTGGAGCAGACAGGGTTCACCAGCAACTCTCTGCTCCCCTGCGGAGCAGAGGGCCGAGCCCTCCCCCCCACCACTAGCTCCTGCAATTATCCCCTCACAGCGGGTTCCAAGTGCCGCCAATTGAGCCACTTCCCCTCATGGGAGCGACCTGAGCCGCTTCCCCTCATGGGAGCACCCGATCTTCGGTGGTGCTTATCTCCACGACCCCCACACACACACATACACGGGCAGATGCGAGCCTTGAGCAGGCTAACCTAGCTAGGTCCGGGGGCCAGACCTGAGGCAGATACCTGGGAATCTTGGCGGAGGCTGATTCGGAAGGGGCCATCTGAGAGGGGAGGAGCTGTCTCTCTGAGGAGGTTTCATTGCCTGACTGGGATCCAGGCCCCGGGTCACGGCCTCTCCTCGGCTTCAGGACCACCGCAGGGTTCCCCAGCTACTCTCAGCTCTGCAGGGGAGCACAGAGCTGGCTGGGCCTTGTGCACCCAGGGCTCCCGCCTTTGTCCCCTCGCGGTGGGTTCCGGGTCCTTGGCGCCAATTGAGTGGCTTCCCCCACAGAAGCACCCAGTCCTCAGACTTGGTCCTCTCCACGGTCTGAGAGGGGAGGGGTTGTCTCTCCGCAGAGGTTTGGTTGCCTGACTGGGATCCAGGCCCCAGGTCACAGCCTATACTGTTCTCACTCTCCGATGGAGATTGTGTTTGTATTTTTCAGGATATAGCGAGTGAGCTGGGGCCCATATAACCCTACCACCCGACAGCAGGCCAAAAGATGAG